>WHPX01001106.1:212500-217500 GCA_011057435.1 Actinia equina
AGTTATGATTCTTATGTTTACATGTATGTACATCTATATACATCTATATACATCTCTTTTTACATTCACACAACTGCGAAATCATTGCCGGGTGCAAAACAAAGAACATAAAAGCTGAAACCGAAATGGTACACGGATAGTAGGTAAATAGACCAGTTTCGAGTTCCAAATTACCGCTGTGTTACTTGATTACAGTCTCATTTGCTCAGGCTTAGCCTCGAATCAGTGTCTAATTACTCGCAAATACCAACGGTAAAGTAAAGAATGCACAAGTTTAACAATACGAACACTTTGAAACTTGACGGACCTTGACTGGAACACATGAATATTCTTCACAAAATCGAAGCTAAGCCTGAGTAAATGAGTCTGTAATCAAGAAACACAGCGGTAATTTGGAACTCGAAAAGGGTCTGTTAGATGAATCTAGATGCAATGTTCATTAATCATTTCATTGACAGAAAGTATAGAGGCTTTTAACACATGTTTCATATCGACTGTGTATTTCGAATGAATACATCAGATGACCATAATGTCATTTCCCAGAATACCTTTCCGTCTCAACTTGTTTGTTCTATGTTTTGTATCCGACAATGATTTTGCAATTGAGTGTGTATCACAAATGGTATTTGGTAACTAACAAAAATGTAATGTTTTGCCGATTTCAGACCCCGTGTCATTCCCTAGAGTATCATTTCTTTGTTTAACGATTGCACATGAAAAGACACATGGATACAACTCAAACAACGAATCTTACTCTCAAGACAATGACACGGGGTCTAAAGTGGGCCACATTTCGCCGACGCTAAAGGCAGTTCTATTGATCGGCATACCAGATTAATATAACAAAGCACTAGATCAACTAGAGCTTAGGTTTTAGTTTGCGAGAACTTTAACAGGTCTGAAAAAATATCGGGCTGTTAAATGATTCACTAGAAATTTCGTCTCTCAATATAAATCTTGTTCGTTTTGAGAGGTCAGACACTACACTGTTTAAAATCAACATAGCTTTATAATTCTCGAAGCATTATTATTTTAATGGTTAATTCATTTAAGTCTGCTAACCTTCTCTCTTTTTAGAGCTATTCATGATTCCATTCTGTAATAGACCAGTTTCGAATTCCAAATTACCGCTGTGTTCCTTGATTACAGACTCATTTGCACAGGGTTAGCCTTGTATCAGTGTTTAAATATTCACAAATACCAACGGTAAAGTAAAGAATGCACAACTTCAACAATACACACACTTTGAAACTCGACGGAACTTGGCTGGAACACGTGAATATTCTGCGCAAACTCGAGGCTAACCCTGTGTAAACGAGTCTGTAATCAAGAAACACAGCGTAAATTTGGAATTCGAAACGGGTCTATTGATGGGTTGCAACTTTATTTCAACAGAGTCAAAAGACAAAATGTTAGCGGCTATTGGTGCGGTTAACAATGAATTCAATATACGTTCAATATACTTCGTACAGCAACATTTGAACTCTAGCTATTTATAGTTAAGGCTTTGATAATGGGGTCACGATAACTCCAAAACACCGTGCGTTATTAATATCTTTGAAGTTTGTATTCTTATGTATAGAGATTTTGCACCATCACGTGACGGCAGCCATGTTAGATGGCAGGAAGAATGCAATCATTTTACATGAGAAAGAATTCAATTCTCAAGAGCAAAAGTATTTTAATGTTCTTTCATCTAAACACATGAAGCCCAAGTAGTATTATGGGATAGGCAGGTAATGGTGCAAAACCTCTATTGCAAAACCTTCAACAATGCATTAGTATGTATCAGAGAAATCTCATGTTAAATGAGGGCGGATCCAGGGGGTGTCCTGTGGTGCACCGCGACACCTCCCTAACGCCATAATTACTCACGCTTTTTTTAAGCGATGCATATACATTTCTTCGTGTGGGACACCCCACTAACAAATTCCATGATCCGCCCCTCTGAATAGCACCGCCATGGCCGCGATTACGTAACATGCTAACGAGGAGTACTATATTAACATCTCGATATTCAAAGGCTCAGTATGCTTCGATTTAATATGGTTTAATAGCCCTCGGTACCTCACAAAGCTTCTTCCACAATGTTTGCATTTATGTACGGTATTTTCGCTGTCATGCAGCTTGACATGTTTTTTCATATTACTGGGATCGCTGAACGACTTGTCACAAAATTTACACTTCAAAGGCTTGAATCCGGTATGCGTGCGCATGTGGATTTTTAGGACGTATTTCCTGCAGTAAACCTTGCCGCAAAAATCACACGTGAATCCCTGAGATGCTCGAGAAGTGGACTGGGGACTACTGCCCAAGGTATAAGGCAGTGCAAATGGGTTAAGGTGCTGGTATCGTGACAGCGAGGCCATTGAAAATGTCGACGCTCTCTCATGGTATTGAGCCAGCTCTTTTCTTGTCACGCTTGATAGAAAAGAATTCTCAGGCAAATACCATGGTCTTGGTGCTGTCACGCAATAACGAGGCATGAATGAATGCTGTTCTACACTCTCCATTATGGGACTACATTTTTGTTCAACTTTTGAGTCCATTCCCCCGTGTATTGAATCAGAAGAGATGGTGTCTTGAACTTCTAAACTTGATGTCTCATTGACTTGATCTTTGAGCTCATTTCTTTCTATTTGATTTTGATCAGCAATGTCATTCAGTTTTTCTGATTGTTCTTCAAATTTGTTTCGGCTTCTAGCGTCACATTCACCGTTACAAGTGCAAGTAGAGTCATGACACGTGGTGCATGGACCAATATCACGTGACTCTTCATCCTTATCATGAAAAGATTCTATAGTAGAAACACGATTCGATAATTCTGAATCTCTTTGGTCGTTACTAGAAGTACGGAACCAGTCTTCAGACATACCGCTGTAGGGACTCCATATCATGTGAGTGTTTCTATCGATATCAGAGGATCTCCTCGCATCACTGACCATCACCATATCCCTTGAATGCATCTCATCCCAGCGCTGCTGTTCATGCCTCATCATTTCGTTATCGTCGCGGCAGTTCATTTCCAGTGTTTCGTACTTGACAGGCTTTTGCATTGATAGTGATGCCAGAAAACGCTCCTTTGTCAACATAAAGGTTTTTTCGCCTGATCCTTCTCTATACAAGTGTTTCCTAAGATAATGTTCATTGCCTTGGAATTTTTTCCTAAACTCGTTTTTATGGTGATCAGCTAAGGTTTCAGAGCTCGTTTCCTTGAGATGTCGAGGTTCTGAGAAGGAAGAAATAAGACTGGCAAGCTTTGGATCTTGGAATGGCGGAAACACATTCTTAGCTAATCGACGAAATGCTGAATGCAGGTTGTGGTGTAAATTTGAATCTAGTTCATAAGAGGAGGGATTCATCCGAAAGGATCTGTCTAAGCTGGACGAAGAGGTTTGCGTAAGAGAAAGAGAGCTACTGCCGGAAAGTTCTTTATATTTACTCTGGTGATTTTCCCTTTTTGCTTCATCAGACTGGCAGCGAAGAAGCGCATGCGTTGCGAAGAGACTCCGCTGGTTTATCATATCGCAGGTAGGACATTGTTGTCCAATACCTGTGTGTTAAGAAAAAAACATTTTAGAAAATTTGTAATTTGTTTTCAGAAACGTATTTCTTCCCGTTTTCTACCTACTTTTACATTGATTATTACATCGATAGCCTAGTACACGACATAAAGCATTACACAGGTGATCATAGAAAACCGCGCGCGCCTTTTGTTAATGCGAGTGACGCGCCTTCAAAATACAAAATAAGCACATTTTAAAATGAAACCAATGTTGTCTATTTTCTTTCAAATAACCACCTACGTAATGATACTATTCAAATAATTATTCGCCTCAAGCAAGCAGTTTTACAACAGCTTATACACTGACATTTCCACAATTACACATATTACCTTTACTCTTGACAGCCATATCATTTTTTGAAATGCCAATCTCTCTTTCAAGCGAAGGGCTGAACCACGCTCTGAGCTCCTCTCTCGGCATAATATCTCTAGTAGTTCTGAGATAGATCTCATTGTCTGGTCCGCGAATCATCTCCATAGTTGGATCCCACTTGCATAATGCCCCAGGCACTATCTGCAGCCATATTTGCTCGTCTGCTTCGAGATGCAAATTCATTACCTTGTCCTTCTCCTGTCGACAAAAAATAAATAGAATAAAGTTGTGCTATATTCCTGGAATATATCCTATTCTTTAAAAATTGAACAACTAAGTCTTCAAAAGCAGACTACTTCGACTATACGGCGGCCATCTTCGTTCGCAGGGCATTACAATGGGGCGTCTAGGGGCAATAAAGCTTTGTTACAGTGTATTTATATTCAACACCTCACTACAAGACAATACGACAAAAGATGAATTAAGACAGCACATTGATCACCTTTACCCATAAAAGAAAGACAAACACACGAAACTATATATATTTTCCGTCATCTTTGTTTTGTTTTGCCCCCTGGCAAGATGGCCGCCGTATCGTCGAAGTAATGCATTGCTGTTTAGCAAATCATTATAAAATAACTGATGTCAGGGGCGGCGGAAGCGGGGGGGCCGGGGGGGCACTGGCCCCCCCACTAGATTTTTGGGGGGGTCTGGCCCCCCCAGAATATAATGCCTCACACACACACACACACACACAAAAAACGCATGAGATTTGGTTATGATTACCATTATTTATTATTTTGTTATTACATAATTTTCTGTATCTAAAAAATATACGATATATCTAGCGACGACTTGCATCATTTTTGTGTCTCTCAGCACAATTGCAAGTGGTTTAATACGCGCAAAATGTTACTGATTGAAATATCACACATACACGTTTGTAATCAAGCTAACAGGGAGGGGGGGGGGGGGTCATTTCAAGGTACCGTGAAACATTGGAATGCCCCCCCCCCCCCCCCAATTTTTCAGCTTCCGTCGCCCCTGGATGTCGATATAATGTTATAACGAGACCACACTGTAAAAACAAAACTCAAAACATTCGCAATAAAATCTACCCTC
>WHPX01001106.1:222500-272929 GCA_011057435.1 Actinia equina
GGTGTTTTCCTTTCCCCAAAAAAATTATTTTTTAAGAAGCAACAGAGTTTCAAGTGTCTTTTAATTGACCATTTTCATATTTTCCGGACTAGTTAAGAGCATGGCTTGACATTAATAATATTCTTTTGAATCGTAAATGTAGTCCGGAACTAGCACCTACCTACTTATATTAGAGGAACATCACGAACTGAACTCTATCAGAAAATATTCCTTTTATTTTTACACTCGATATCGGCTTAGAATCTTATTGGCAGCTTAAGGTTTCCGTTGTCAAGAGCTGATTCAGATAAAGATTGGTGCTTATCAGCTCAGCGTGGTAGCGTCTCAACACGAGAGTCTCAAAACCCGTCACCTATGTCAAACCTTTGCATTTTTCTATATATTATATATATATATATATGTCAATAACCTTTCTATTAGAAAATCTACATTTAAGCTCATTGGATTTTAGGAAAACGATACCTTCCTGATAACTATTGAAATAACTTTTAGCCAAAACATTCTGGCTTTTACAAAACAGGGAATATAGAAATAATTTTTAGCCTTTTTACCAAGCTAGAAGTAGTACAAAAGAACGAAAAATGTGGTGGGAGAAATGAGTTGTGTTAAAACTATAATATTTTGAACAAAATTGACTAATTTCGATTTCAAGGCGAAATTAAAGTTAAACTAGCTATTGTACTTGTCAGTAGATAAATATCATTTTGCTGCAGGGTGAGAGCTTCCGATCGCTTGGCCCTGACCGTCTGTTTAAGGTCACACCACAATGAAAGGCTTTGAATAGAGTCTTGAGACACTAGCGCTAAGTACCATTTGAATTGTCAAAAGCTGTTTATTTTTACAATTATTGTCACTTGAAAAAATCTTAAGTAAAGATTGACAAAGTGTTACATCGTGAATGTTCGAAAAAAAGAAGAATAAATCATTGTTTTTCTCTTGACGTTGTCAGAAATCAAGAGATTCAGTGTGAATTTGCTTCCAAAGGTACTAAATGTTAAGCATTTATCATTAACATTACTGAACTTTTTGATCAGACACACAAAAAAGTATATCTCCCATCACTATTTCGCTACACTATCAAAAACTTCGCAATTTGCATTCAAAAATGAAAAGAGTATTTAAGGAATAATTAAAGGAACATGCAATCCGTTAAATTAATTTAAAACCCCTTTAGACAAAAAGATACAAAGTTGAATTATAACATTGAATTTAAACAGCAGTATAGCACGATGAGTATAAACCACGAAAAGCACACACATTTTATTTTCACGAGTATCTTAGCTTTTTTAACGAGTAAAAAATAATTTCAGAACTGGAGTTGGCTAGCTCGTTTTTCTTTGATTTGACATTGAACTGGTATTCATCTAATCTGGTGTTCTGTTGATTTTCACTGGTTGTTATTGTCTCGTTACACACTTAAATCACGGTAGGACTCGGCTTAGCTCGAGCCAGTCATTACTATGATATACAACTTTCAAATCAATGATCAAACGACAATATCTAAAGAGAATTCCTACTGAAAAAAAGCAATTAAAGAAATTGAGTTAGTCAAACCTGTAACTGCTTGGCTGGTTCTTGGATGCTCAGGATTCGGACGGCCATCGTGTCGATATCCCCTTGGTATGGTCCAAAGAATGTGTTATTTCGTATGTGGCCAGCGCTCCAAACTCGTTCTCCATTGTGGAAAACTTGTACCTTTTCCATTTAAAGTTAACAATATTTTCTTTGGCTCTCAATAAACAATAAGAATTTTTGTACTAATCAAAAAAAAAAAAAAAAAAAACTACGAGAAAAAGATGTCGAAGAGAAAATTGAGTAAGAGTATTTTTTTTGCTTAGCTGATATCGTTCAGGAGTTAGTCCAACTCCAATTTGACCAATTTATTGAATTGGGTGTATTTTGTTTGAACAGAGTGTGTGAGAATCTTGAAGTGATTCAACATCTGTCGTGGTAATTCTACTGAGCCTTTTAAAACACTATTTGGACAAACTTACATTGTTCGGCTGCCACTTTATAAGTAGACATTATTAACACGGGAGGCTTTTAAACACATGGGGCGAACAGCATATGCCAATCCAGGGACTCTTGTTAATATTTTCGACTGCTAATTGGGGGATATAATGCTCCCCCTCCTTTCTGCGTCATCCGTGTCATGACTATTCCTAAGGTATTGAAACAGTCATTGGAGATCATTTCCTGGTGCTAACATATCTATTTTCCCTCTCAAATCTCACACCAGGTTATATTCACTTTATTCATTTGTCTTCCTTTCGTAGACAGTCTCGTTTTTTTTCTTCTTCTTCTTTTTGTTTCGTTGATAGTAACAAGTTGTTTACTCGTAATCGTTAGTTGATTTTTGCAGGACCAATACAATCATTAGCAGTAAAAAAGGACAACTTTTGTAAGATCACGAACGTGTTCGTTCTCTAAGTTAGTTCCTACTTTGAATACGGAACGAAGTTCGACCAAACAATATATTTTGAGATGGATTGGACCCTGAGTTTTAAAACAAAAACGTATCGCAGTACGTAACAAGGTCAAAGAATATAAAAATTGAATAAATCAGTTTGCGTAGTAATTCTAACATTTGCTAAACATGTTTCCATTGCCCGTGAGACCCAGCTAGCTCGTAGGTGCTCATTAAGAATTATTTACCCAATTAAAAGAGAAAATAACAATATTAATTACAGCTTACCCGGACGATGACTAGCTCGTAATTATCGGCGTAAAATCGAGGAAAGTCCTTTGACACAGTCGTTCGATAGTTTAGCGCTGTGATGAATATAACCAGTTCCTGTACGGATAGATGGTGCTAGCCCGCTAACACAAGCAGTAACATATAATTAATAACAACTTAAACAACAACTTTAAGCGCAATATGAACACGTCTTCCAAATCGATTTATCTTTTTTTTCAGATTGGATGTTGAAAGAATAACGCTTCCTCATTACGTTATATTAAAGTTAATGTATTTCCCCCCACAAGTTCCTGCATGTGAATGCTATGTTCGTCGTCTATATTTGTAGCGTGTGCAGTGTGTGTATGTGATGGTACCCCAGAGGGTCTAATACTCGATTGGATAATCGTTTAGTGATCGCCTGTGTAAGCAGTGGACTTTTCTAACGAGTTCATAATTTCGTATTTGTATTTTATGTGTGTTTTAAGAGTATTCTTTAACATAAATAGTCAAATTGACCGTCTTTACGAAACATTAGCATCAGCTCATGAGTGCTGGAAACAGATTTGGTACAAAAGACTGAACTGACTCGCAATATTCAGAACAGACTGAGCTTGAAAACTAACTCTAACAATAAATCTAAAAAAAGCATTCGTGTTCCAGCATATATAAAGATTGGCAAGACAAGTTTCAAAAGTTCAATGCAAAATTTCAAGCAAAATTTTTTAAATCCTTTTTCCTTCGGTCTTACAGCAGAATTAACTATTAATAAAGAATCAAACCGCAATACAATATCTGTTTAGGAGAAAAAGTATCTATATGAGAAAGCCTCACGAAAACTTGAATTTGATATTGTTGTCGAAACAAAGAAAATGCTAAGATGATGATATTTGAATACAAGTGTAAAGTGCTCATAAATATAAATGATGTCAGGATTCGATTCTTTTGTCGCAAAAGTCTGTAACCAGAATATTGTACTTAGGGTCCTTGACTTAAAATCCTGTTACATCCATGAATTATATAGTCATCGTACAGTAACGATTTCAATCAGTTGAATAAAAACAAGTAGAGGTGGTAGATATTTTTGCCCTTCTGTATAACACCAATAATATCTATTGAGGGCTTTGTTCGCAGTATAACAAGGAAACAGGTTCTGTTTATCTAGTGTTGTTTCAGCAGGTCGGCAAGAGCCAAAGATACAATCTCCAAAAAATTCAATTAAACTGGCCGAGATAGAAAAAAAATATGTACAATTTGCTTTTTGAAAATACATCTTTCTTAGAAGCAAAAATGTTATCAATAAAAGAGTTAGCCGATGAGTTCGAGCCATTTGTTATTTGAGTCATTTTGACTGTGATACCGTAAGCTATAGATTTGTCGTCAACTTCGATCAATAACAGGTACTTTTTTCAAATTTTCGCGATAAATTAGCAACCTTGCTTGGTTTCAACTCTTACTCGACCTGCAAAATAAACCCTTCTGGACATAGATATCAAGATAAGCTACACAAACAACAGATAATATGACGCATACTGGGGAAAAAGAACAAGACTGACTAGGACCAAAAAGATATGAATGCCTGTGCGAAGAGTTACAGCTGATATACAGAAGATCCTATTTCTTCGCAGTTTTTATATCGCCTGCTAAATGGAAGATTAAATTAAATCTTTTCTCATGACATTTTAAAAAGCCATTCGACTGCGAAGAGTCTTTGTAGACATCTGCAGTGGTCAATACAAGGCAGTAAAACACGGTTTTTTTTTTTTACTTATTTTTACTTGGTTCTTCTAGTGAAAAGGAATGCTGCATCTGGCTTTTAATGTTTAGAGTGTTTGAAGTACCGAAAGGAAGATTACAGTCTAGATGAAAGCAAGCTATACCGCCCTCATCTAAGATCATCCAAATAACATCTTTCCATGGCTTTCAACGAAGAAAGCCATACTCAAGTTAGTGCCGATAAAGTCAAGCGATTTAATTGATCGTTTGGCTTGTTTAAGTACAGGTTGCATTCAGTTTTCCAAAAGTGTTAAGGGTTTAGATAAAAAGGTTGAAGAGATTATGCAGTGCTGTTGTTAGCCGAAGTCCTGCGAAATGGTGAACATGCCATTCAAATATTTTCTTTGTTACTATAATTTCTTTTCATAAATATAACTAGTCGATCCCATTTTATATTTAACCAAAAGAAAGTATTGGGTTTGTAATATCTATTTTCTTTCATTCCCTTTCCGTTGTGATGACATCACAACGGCTTTTGCCAATAAACTGTGGGACATGTAAAAACAAGCACTACAGATGGTCGTCACCAGCATCTTCAGTAGGTCTTTTACGTCCGCCTTATACAGGGTTATAGTGAAGACAGACGGGGCCTACGGTTTTAAGTTATTATCCGACCAGTTTTGAAGGTCTAACCATTTGTGGATGTATTCACAAAGGCAGCACTCTCTCCTCGGTTATTTTAAGACCCTGGGTGTTGGGTCAGCTGGGACTCGAACTACGACTTCCCCTACAACAGACCGACGCTCTTTTGATACCAACTGAGCTATCCGGACTGCGGTTTGTCGGTTAGTTGAATCAACTTCAGACCAAAAGCATTTAAATACACATCGAATATCAAATATCATATATTTATTACACGAATAATTATTATATTAAATATTGAAAGAGTTAGGAGTATTTATTTCACTTCTACATTTAAGATTGTTTCTCGTACGCTCGATATTGCGTTTGTACCTTAACTTCATCGCTATATCAGTTGGGAACCCTGCGGCATTTTTGTAGCATCATGGTTTAAGACGTTTCAACATTTGACTGTTTTTGTCCCTTTTTGGTAGGTTAAAATATCCGTTACATTTAGTTATTGGTATTAGGGAGTTAGGGAGCGTGATTTATATCAAGAACGATAACAACACAATCAGATTTTTGTATAATTTGGCAGGTTGGCAAGCTTCAGTCACGCCAGGGTGTCTAACACAATATGGAAGCTAGACAGACAAATTGAATAAATAAGTGAAATAGCAAATATTTAATAGGCTATTTTCAACACAGTTATCCTATTTCGTAAACAATACTATGTTATGAAAAAACGGATTGAAAAATGCACGATCAATGAGTTAGCAGTAGTAGAATTCAGTATAACATATAAAGAGGGGGGGGGACAACAACAACAACAAAACAAAAACAAAAAACAAAACAAAAAAAACAAAAACAAACAAAAAAACAAACAAACAAGCAAACAAAACAAAACAAAACAAAACAAAACAAAACAGAAACAAAAACAAAAACAAAAAAAAAACAAAAAAAACAAAAAAAACAAAAAAAAAAAAAACAAAAAAACCAACAACAACAAACAACAACAAATAAACAAAGCAAAACAAAGCAAAAAAATCAAACAAACAGTAGCTTTAAATTTTGCGAACTCTGACCGAAAAGTCGCGGGCTTTCACAACGAAATGCATATCCAATCAGACGTCTTTTCTTGACAGTCAAAGAACTTGAAAAGAAATTCCCCTTTTATAACTTACTGTAGGTAGACTTTAAAATGAAGTTCTTTTTATCTCATATCTATTCTTAGACTAATTTTATCGTGACAGAAATACGAAACTAGAGCTAATAAGTATAGAGGCAATAAGTATATTTTGTTTCTTCGATGACATCACTGGCGTTTTTGATAGAACTATGGTGAGAACAGGGTGAGAAAGGGGGAAGGGGGGTTGCGGCGGAGGTGGGGTGGGGTGGGGTGGGGATAATTATGAATCATGTTACCGCGGAAATAAAACGGTGGAATCCCGTTTCACGAAATAATGAAACTGGCCAATTTACTGTTTTAAGAAAGAAAGAGCGGGACGAACAAATCAGGAAGAAGGGAGAAACAACGAAAAACTATTTTTGGCTTTCACTTACGTCATCGAAACTTTTTCCAGTTAAAAGAAGTTTTAGATATGGAGATACGAGCGATTGATTATACTACATAATTTAGTTGAAATGTATGGGTCCTCCATCCGATCGAGGGGCACAAAGATGGCGGACAAAATACGATGGTTGAAAATACATAATTATTTTGGTAAAGCTTTTCTTATGACGGTATAAACAACATATTTAACGAACAGTTTCGTGGAGTGAATACTTTGGATTTTAGTTGTTTGATGACGTCACGCGAAATCCAAGAATAGGGAGAAGGGAGAGCCAGTATCAAGAGATAAAATCCAAAAAAAAAAAAAAAAAAAAAAATCAAATCAAAAAATCAAAATATAATCATTATGACATAAATGACATGACATGACATTACCATATTTTACATTAGTTAAAATAATAATATAATAATAATAAAATTAAAAAGCACGCGATACGGTAAATTGCTGTTCTTCTATTTTCAGCAACCAAAACAGAGCTCCTGTAATTCTTTAGCAGTGGCTTCTTTAAGGTTTCTCTGGCTATTTTCTTCACCCTTTTCCAGTCTCCTACAACTTTATAGACGTTGTTGTATGGGTTAGCAGGATCCTTTATTTGGGGCCTTAAAGAAAAGAAAAAGTTTTTTTTTCTTCTCTTAAATGCATCAACAAATTGCATTTTACGCGTTTGTATAAACACCGACGTAAAGCCCGTGTTTTTTATAAAGACATTGCCTTTTAGTCCTACAACAAATTTACGCCCTCGAATATCAACCAACACTATTGTTATAGTCTGTTAATCAGCAGTGAAGAAACAATTTTGAGAAATAGAACAAGTTTCTTTAATCCAAACATGTTTCGGCGTGATACCGCCATCATCAGTGGATATTAATGATGTAACAAATGTATAACCTAGTTTATATATAACTAAAGAAAGCACGTGAGAATTTGGTTATACTTTATCCAGCCAATCAGCGCTCGCATTATAACTTACCAATGGATAATATACCGATGGACAAGATACTTTGCATATTGAGACCAAGATAAACTGTAGTACGTATCCCACTTGACATACAACTGCTCGTGATTATATAACGCTTCCATTGCATCTTTGAACAACACAGCTGTAATAAACCAATCTGGGCTTCCTGCCTTTTCCCAGACATCGATCGTCAGAAGTTCTAACAGGTAAGAATTAGGCATCCGCGGCTGTCCATATTCCCGTGGTAGATACGTCTTGCACCAGTGCTTCACCAGACGGATAAGACTTTTGAGTTTAGTAGGCCTCTGCTTTATGAAATCACGTTGTAACTCTGCTAGTGCTGCAGAGCATAATTCTCGTGTATACCAGTCGTATTCTGCCATGGAATTATAAAGCTGCCGACGAGAATATTCTGTGAGTGAAAAAAAAAAAAAAAAAAAAGAAAAAGAAAAACGTTTAGTTGTTTGATGCAACGGGAATGGAGCCGAGACTTGGCACAAATAGACTCTTCCCAAATTAACTTTAATGACCATACAACAACTGTATCAGGCCACGTTAGTGCTGTCTGATATGATACTCAGTGACTTTTAATTCTCATATGTTCCTTCCACTAAAATCAGCGCGAACCAATTATCTTTCCATCATCATCATCAGATTTCCCCCCTCAGCCCGTCCTTGGCCTTAGGGCACAACTGCTCCGGGAAAACGTTCTCTTAGCAGATGTTTGAACTTGGTTTTGTCCATCATCATTTTCCTGGCTTGCATTGGATCTATCTGGAGGAGATCCTCAACTCGCTTCCAAACTCTTGAGATGGTCCTTTTATCAAATAGGACCTGTTTCTGGAGGGCGTCATTCTCCATGCGACAAACATGGGCCATGTATTTAAGATGCTGGACATGGCAATAATCTTGGATGGAACTGGATTTTGTTATTTCCCGTAGTCGCTCATTTGATATTTTATATCCCCAATCCAGCTGTCCTTCCACCAAGGTGGCTGGGTCGACACCCTTTTTTTGCTTGTTACAAGGAAGAGCATTTTTCCGGGTTGTGCAAATTGTGCTAGATAAAGTAGAACTTCATAAAATGCAGCAAATTCATGAAGACATCAAGTCCAACATCGACTTGAATCAATTGGTATATTCAGTAATAGACCATTCTAAATGATACGGTGGCCATCTTGAACTATATATGGGATGCCGAGGGGGAAAACTTAGAACATTTATGAAGCATAGAGTGGCGGGGTTACGTTTACAAGTTTTTTGAAGTCTAGAAGTTTCGCATTATGCTACAACCACCAGCAAATTCCACTTTCTAGGAAAAACTTGTTGTTCTTCTAGTTTTCTTCTTTTTCTTTTTTTACTCCAACCATAAGCGAAGGACAAACGTTAGCAACTGTATATACTTAGGTTTCGCACTAGCATCCGAAACCTAAGTATATATAGTTCGTTCCAAACTTTTATACAGGCGGTTGTTTTAAGTTTCCTGAGTTCTTATTCTTTATTCCACACTCCAACGCAGTACTAGTCCAACTAGTCATGATGTAATGTTTCAAATACGAGGTGCTGTATTCTATTGGGGTTTCAAAATCCGAGTGGAATTTGCCGAGGCGTAGCCGACCCCAATAGAATGCAGTGACGAGTATTTGACTCGACATCTTATACTCTTTTTGTTATGTTTGTTTTTTCAATGTTCTAGTACTTTTGCATTGAAATATTTCAAAGTCCGAGTAGTAAGACTTTGAAATATTTCAAAATACTAGAACTTTGAAATGGGTGCGGTCGTATTTGATGGGGATTTCAAACTACTGCACGTGGTACAAATAAGAAACCCTGGTTGGTCGATGAGCTCATGAATAATTAATGTATAAGATCTGTTTTTCACCTCAACTAACTTACCGTCTTGAACGGCTGCATAAAACGTTGGCAAAATGTCCACTTCTACGCTTTCATTCCGTTCAAAATTTTGCATCTCAATTTGCACCATGAATATGTTGTCTCTGATGATCTTGATTCCCCAACCACTCTTTCTTAAGGGATCCGTGTTAAGGAGCTCTTTGAGCTGATCTAAAATCCCAGTCATATTCGCCCTTAAATCACGAGCATCTCTTACACCATTCATGACAAGTATGCAGTCTAAATCTGACCTGCCTTTCAATTGAGTGCCTTTGCCCATTGATCCTCCCTGAATAGGTAAGAAAAGAAGAAATCATGATCTGATAAAATCAAGGAAAAGTCTGATCTTGATAAAACTTATATCAAAATAAACTTTCATTTATTAACTATGTCTCTGGAGAAAATAATGATTGCAGTCCTTCTGCAACGCGAGATACAGCGGATTTAATTTAGGTGGTCGTGAGTTTTGGAAACTAGAATGAGCGACCTTAAAACGCGGTTGGTACGTTTGCTACACAAAGATAGACTGAAAGAGAGCTTTTGCTTCCTATCCCTTTACCTTTATAAGCCTTTTCACAGTCGGTGGTCGCATGTTAACTTGAAGGTAGAGATACAAGTTGTGCAAAGCCTTTGAAACTAAGTCATTAAAGGCTTCATCTGGCTGAAGTTGTTCAGCAATGAATTTGTCAAGACATGCTGGTGGTAGTTCTCTAAAGTCATCTGTAAAAAGAATATGTCGTTTATGATGCATGATGATTATGACCATGATAATCACTATGATAATGATGATGATGGTTACAGGCTATGATGATGATTATAGAATCATCAAAAGAAAGCCGTCAATTACCAGCCAAAATATCTGTAATCAATGTATGTACTAAAACTCATCTGTAAACTGATTATTATTATCATCATTATTATCACCATCTTCATGATTATTCAATCATTAAACGAATCAGACACTCATCTACCAATATGTGATCTCTCACTATGTTTACGTATACAGTCAATTCAAAAAATGTTGTCGTCGACCAACTCAAGCCTACGCGACTGGACCGAAAGGAACTCTGGGTAGTAAACATTGAAGCCGAGTTGACTCCATAATTGTATCTGACTAGTTATGCGTGGTTTACAGCACGAACCTTCGTAGGCGAGCGGGAAGTGTTGAAGGAGAAGTTTTTTTAATGCCTTCATATTTTCGGAAATGTGAACTGAATCATAACTACTTTGCTTTTCTTTCCCTAAACCCAATGACATGCATTATTGAAGGATTGTTTCTCGCCATTATTATCTTATTATTGCTAGCGGAACAATTTATTCAGAACGAATATTTAACCGCTTCAGTGATTTTTACCCATATTCCTTTCGGTCCAGTCGCGTAGGCTTGAGCCGGTCGACGACAACGTTTTTTGAATTGACTGTATATTTAGGCCCCGTCCATACGTATCCGGAAATTTTTGTATCCGCAAATTTTTGACGGATACGGGACGCGTCCACACGTGTCCGGAAAAGTTTGTGTCCGTATCCGCAAATTTTACGAAAACGGATACGTGTGGACGGCGAAAACGATTTGAATACGCTGCGTGTGGACGCAAACATTTTCGTATCCGCAAAAAAAATTTGCGGATACAAAGATTTCCGGATACGTGTGGACGGGGCCTTAGAGGAGGAGTGAATCGGGTATCAAGCATGTCGTTTACCCCCCTACCACTAATAATTATTCATTAGTATTAAACCCTTCTTTCTTACCATCCGGTGAAGATATGTATCTCGAAGCCTCAACTAAAAAAGAAAATATTTGATTTGAGCTATTCAAAAATAAATCTTAAAAAAGCGATGACACACGTAACTCTATGTTTTGTCAAATTGTTGCTATTTTATGGAAGTTTAATATATTGACTTCAATCGTACGAAAAAACGATTTCTGGGTCCAAAACAAAAATAAGTTCTAGTAAAGTTTTAACAATGCTTATTACTTTTTCGTGGTCACAGAATTTGTTGTCTAGAGTTCTACTATATTATTGTTTCAAATGCAAGTCAAATCATTCGCGAGTAAACCATTTATCGCTTTATTTTAGCGGATTTTTTGGTGAGCATTTGGAAGCGGAAATACATCACAACTTAAAAGCTTATTTTATTTTCATTTATTCCAATTTTTTACGGAGTATTTAACTAAATTATTAAAGGATTCTTGTGAAAAAGGTTAGAACATCGTCGACCTCTACATATGAAACGTGATCGTAAAGTTTGTTTATGAGCATGTGTAGAGAGGCGTGACTTCCAAGAAAATCTACATGGTTTCCAAGAAGAGTCCTTTTATCATCCAAGAAGAAACTTCACTAATATTCAAAATCTTTGGATTTTCTAACAGAAAATTATCGATACGCTTTAGTGTAGTGATATGCAGCTAATTTAAAGCAATTTCTGTACGCCTTTTTAAAGTTTTGTCAGGACATTTTTAGTTTGGTTCTGTGTTGATACTGACTTGCAACTGTCTACAGAATCAGATACGAAAAACAATTGCAACTGCAAAGGTATCTAAAAAGTTGGCCTGAAATTTAAACTTATAGCTTATCATAGTGTGGTTACAAAACACCTCGCTTTTCTTATAGCGGTAGATTCCGCCGTTCAATAGTTTATATATATTTTCACTTTATCGTGAATGAAAAATATATCGTATGGTACTAAAGATTTTAATGACTTACGTTGCATTGAAGCGTTGGCTGATTGCCCTGTAAAACAAGTACAGAACACAAAATTTCGTAAGCTTACAAAATTAATCCATATGAGCCATGCATACAGTATACGAGCAGTGCTCTTCAGTAATCATTGTCAGTTAGTATAATTGTCGGTTAGCTAAAATCAGTTAATAATAATAATGTATTTATATAGCGCGTGTTCAATCTGGATATGTACATAAGCGCTTTACAAAATCAACTTGATTTTCAATTGAATTTGAATTACCCATTGCAATTTGGCAAGAAATAGAAAATGTATCGACCTTGGAATACCCTGGCTATTTCACCTACCTAATCCCATTTTTTGAAGGGAAAGAATACACTTTGTCGATCTCGAAAACTTGATTCCAACAATGGGTCCTTGTTCGTTCTTGTTAACATTAGTTTGGCCACAGGGTACCCACCATAAATTTCGTTGGTTCCAACCTCGTCCCCAGGGTCCTGTCGGCCGCCTCCAAATCGTCGACGAGAACTGAGAACTTTAACCACGAATATTTAAAACTTGTCCGTATAGGAATGGTCCGCGGATTTGCATAACATCCACTCTTTTTCAATCTCACTTCGTTCATCAACACTATCCCTAGCTAGCTAGGACCCTATTATATACAGTGTTTTGGTTGAGGGCTAACAATACAGGCTAACCTTTGCTCAGGATTTCTCTCAGAATTGCTTGATTCTTCATAATTCCCTTGGTTAATCTATGTTTTTAAAGTAATAAACAGTCCCTAAAAGAACATTTTCATTTACGAGTGAGCTAGAAGTTGAAATACGATCAATCTCAAGCCGGTGAATGTCAAAAATGCACTTGTTTTAAAAATTTATTTTCATTATTTTATTAGCCTTAATAACAAAATCAAAACTCAAATAAACTTAGGTTGCGTTCATAATGTATGGCAGAGGGTGGGGCAGGTGAAATTGAGGGGGGAAAAATTTTGGTATGGAAAAGAGGGGGAATGGGCAAATTTTTATCAGAACAATGGGGGAGATGCACAATGTTTGGAAGAAGCTACAAGCCTTGCTTAGGGGGTTCGTATTTTTTTGTATGACTTTAAGGAGGAGGGGGGTGGGGTGGGGTTGTTGAGAATTATTCTGGACATTTCAAATTTTCACCCTCTCCCTGTCATATATTATTAACGCAGCCTTATATGTAACTGGTATTTGTTTGAAGTAGCTTTCAGAGCCAAAACACCTTAATACCAAAATACCGAAAAATATATCATCAAGTGATCTGAATCGGATCAGCTTGCAAGATAATTTAAAAGCCGAAGCCATTGATCATGCGCGTAGTTCTTTAACACGACTATAGTTTCTCTCTTAGAACTGATCTTCGATTACAGAAATTGATACTGCTTTCAATGGTCTAGACAGGCGATCATATTCCAGAACATACGCTTCATAATCCTGACTCCTCAAGAGCCATTATGGGAACATGAGAGTAGTATACAAATGAGAGTTCTGCGCCACGGCGCCTATTGTTCTTTTTGCGCCGCCTATTGTTCTCTGGCGCCGGTCTAATTTTCAGGCAAGGGGAGGGGTGGTCTACGATCAACCATCACGGGAAGACCGGTCGATGGTCCGGCCAAAGGTTACTACCGGAATCGGGGTGGGATATAAAGATTTCAGGAGATTTTAGATAAAATTCAAAATCCTTTGTTTCAGCAAGAGCTGATTTTATGAATTAATGAGTGATAGCTTTTGAATCAATGAGCTCAAGTTTATGGTCTAATTTTTAGGGGAGGGGGAGGGGTGATCTACATCCAACCATCATGGGAAGACCGGCCGGCCGCCCGAGTAGAGGTTCTGATCGAAATCGGGGCCTGGAAAGGTTTGGGGAAGGTGTTTTAAAACACATTTCAAAATCCTTTGTTTAAAAAACGAAGTTTTTGAATTAATGAGCTGAACTCTTTTGTTAGAATGACATGTTTAATTAGCGGACTTAAATAAGAAGCTGTACTCATGTTTTAATTGGTTTATATCGCCTAAACCGCCTTTGTCGGAATCACTGACTAATGTTTAATTGGCAGGGAGCTTTTGTTGGAGAGAATTAAATCCTTTGTTTCGGCGACTGGTGTTTAGGAGTTATGAATTAATGAGTCTAGCCTTTAGGAGTCAAAAGACGTCGGACGAGCGTTCTGATTGGGCCTACTTTTGAAGCCTTTTTGTTAGGATGATGTGTTTAATTAGCAAAGACGTTAAATAAGAATTATGATTGGCTTACTTTGAATCTGAAAGTGTTTGAAGGACGTGTTGAAATAATTAACTGGTAAATACTCGAAAGGATCTTTTGTTTTGGTAGCAAGTGTGTTTGAAATGGGATATGGGGTTTTATGAATAATGAGTTGTAGCTTTGTTGTTGTTTGATCTTTGTACTAGGATCTTTTACTAAAATTCACTACATTAACCGGAAACATTCGCCGACCACCATAGGATTTGTCAAGGAGGTAGTTCGAGAAGGTTAAGCGATGAAGAAGCTTTTTCGAAGCCTAAAAAGCGAAAAATTCAAAGTGGAGGAGGAGATATCGAGAATGAGGATAATCAAGAACATGTTGAGTCCGCCATTGACGGCCACCTAAAAGCATATACACTGAAACCGAACAAGACGGAAAAATATGATCTCTCCCTTACACTACGAGGAAAAAAGAAAACTATACTCGGAAGATTACGAAGAGAGCTAGTGAGGAAGCGAAGCGTAAAATGGTTTTTGTGCATTCAAGTTCGAATGACAAAAACCTCCTCGGATTTAGAAGAAGTTACTACAAACCCCCACTTTCGAAGCTCCACCATGACCGCTCTTAGACCAGACCAGATTGAAAAGCAGTTTGAC
This sequence comes from Actinia equina, assembly GCA_011057435.1. Lineage (NCBI taxonomy): Eukaryota > Metazoa > Cnidaria > Anthozoa > Actiniaria > Actiniidae > Actinia > Actinia equina. Next base: position 237,502 of record WHPX01001106.1, read on the forward strand.
CAGGCCACTGAAAAAATCAAGAAAAGTTTCTTAGAGTATCAGAGAGAGGGAAGTGGATGGCGGTTTGATCAAGTATTAAATCTCACTTTGAATGTGGCGAGCTACAAACCGTTAATCGGCTCCAGCTACCTCGAACTGCCTAAGATACTAAGGGATAAGAAGGCGGTGCTGAACATCAAAAACAACGATCAAAAGTGCTTTCTTTGGTCTGTACTAGCCGCCAAACACCCCGTTCATTGGCGAAATCAACCTCACCGTCCGAGTCACTACCAGCAGTATAAAGAAGAGTTCAACGTTTCGGGGATAGAGTTTCCTGTAAAAGTCAATCAAGTACGTAAATTTGAAAAACAGAACCCAACCACCAGCATTAATGTTGTTGGGTATGGAGACGGAGAACTGTCCCCGCTTTATATTACAGAAAATAAGAAGGTATTTCATGTTAATTTGTTATTATTTTCTGATGGAGATCAGAGTCATTATTGCTTAGTTAACAATCTAAGTCGGCTACTAGGTGACCGGACCAAGCACAATGGTCAAACATATTATTGCAGTTATTGTTTTCACGGTTTTGTTCGGGAAGATTTATTGCAAGAGCATGAACTTTTATGTTCAAAACATGGGCCTCAGAAAATCAAATTACCTTGTGAGGATAATAAGATTTTAAGGTTTAAGGATATACAAAAACAGCTTAGAGTTCCAGTTGTAATTTACGCTGATTTTGAGACATTACTGGTTCCTTGTGATCAAGACCAGGTAGACTCGAATTTTAGTTATACTTTAAAAACCCAGCATCACCAACCCAGTGGTTTCTGCTACTGTATTGTTTCGGATCTAGAAGAGTACTGTAAGGCCCCCGTTCTTTATCAGGGTGAGAATTGTGTGGATAAGTTTTTGGAGTGTCTTATAGAAGAAGAAAAGCGTATTTCAGAAACACTGAAGCATGCCGTACCCATGAATATTGCCGCAGAAGAAGAACAGGCTTTTCAAGAGGCGACACTATGTCACATATGTAAAGGTGAGTTGGGTGTAGATAGAGTCCGCGACCACAATCATTTAACGGGGGATTTTCGGGGGGCTGCTCACAACGAGTGTAATATAAATTATAAATTTACAGGTAAAATTCCAGTGATTTTTCACAACTCTCGCGGATTTGATTCCCACCTTCTTATGCAGGGTCTTGGTAAACTCAAGGAACACGAAATCAATTGTATTCCCAACAACGCGGAAAAATACATTGCATTCTCTGTAGGAAACCTCGGAGTTTATTGATTCCTTGCAGTTCATGAATTCATCTCTTGAAAGTCTTGTTTCTAATTTAGCAAAAGAGGGTCGCGATAAGTTTCAGATATTGAAGAGATCCACAGTGGTTGATAAAGGTCCGTATTTGCTTAGAAAGGGAGTATACCCTTACGAATATATTGATAGCTTTAGTAGATTCAATGAAGGGGCACTTCCTACCAAGGAGGCATTTTTTAGTAGTTTAAGGGGGGAGGAAATTAGTGATCAAGATTACACTCACGCGCAACAAGTTTACCAAGCCTTTCAATGTCAAAGTTTGGGTGACTATCATGATTTATATTTGCAATCTGATGTGTTACTACTCGCTGACGTATTTGAAAACTTTAGGTGCATCTGCTTACAGTACTATGAGTTAGATCCCTGTCATTTCTACACCAGCCCCGGTCTCTCTTGGCAAGCCTGTTTGAAAATGACGGGGGTGAAGCTCGAACTTCTGACAGACCCAGACATATTACTTTTCATAGAGAAAGGAATGAGGGGTGGAATTAGTGTCATCTCCAATCGATATGCTAGGGCAAACAATCCGTACATTGAGGGATATAACCCACAACAAGACACCAATTATCTTTTATATTTAGATGCGAATAATTTATATGGCTGGGGGATGTCCCAAAGCTTGCCCTATAAAGAGTTCAGCTGGCTAACAGCTCAGGAAATTGAGCATTTAGATGTACGAAATATTAGTGATGATGGAGAGAAAGGATACATTTTAGAAGTGGACCTCGAATACCCCAGTGAACTTCATGACCTTCATAACGACTATCCTCTCGCTCCAGAGCAAATGAAAGTGTCAAACGATATGCTTTCCCCATATTCACAAAAACTTTTCCATGAACTGTAAAATGAATTGTCACACCTCTGTCACCAAACTAGTTCCTAACTTGAACAACAAATCCCAGTATGTTATGCACTATAGAAATTTGAAACAGTGCCTTTCTCTGGGGATGAAATTAGTGAAAGTTCATAAGGTCTTAGGATTTCGCCAAACGCCTTGGTTGAAACCATACATTGACTTCAACACGATAAAGAGGAAACATGCCATCAACGATTTTGAGAAAGATTTTTTTAAGCTGATGGATAATTCGATTTTCGGCAAAACAATGGAGAACTTACGCAAAAGAGTCAATGTAAAGCTGGTGAATACTTCCAAGAAATTGCAAAAGCTCACAGCCTCACCCCTCTTTGATTCCTTTCGCATTTTTAATAACGACCTGGCAGCTGTGAATATGAAAAAACCCTCCCTATATTTAAATCGTCCCATCTATGTGGGATTCAGCATTTTGGACCTATCTAAGGTATTAATGTATGATTTTCACTACAATTTTATCAAGCAGAAGTATGGAAACAAAGCAACTCTATGTTTCACAGACACAGATAGTTTACTGTATGACATTAAGACAGAGGATGTATATGTGGATATGGGAAGGAGTATTGATTTGTTTGACACTTCAGGATACACTCCAGAGCACCCCTTGCACAGCACACGAAATAAAAAAGTGCTTGGTAAGATAAAGGATGAGACTAATGGAATTCCCATTAAAGAATTTGTGGGTCTACGGTCTAAGATGTATTCTTTTCTCTATAACGAGAGGGTGCGCAAACCATTGAAAAGAAAATCGCCAAAGGTATTTCTAAAAATGTGACAAGGCGTGATATAGGGCACGCCCACTACAAAGAATGTTTGTTCGCTAGGAAACGCTTTATGGCGAATATGAATAGAATACAGAGCTTCAAGCACGAGCTCTACACTGTAAATTTGAACAAAATTGGCTTAAGCCCTTACGATGATAAGCGATATATCTTAAACAATGGCGTTCATACTCTAGCATACGGCCACGCAAGCATAACATTGAATGGATTGAAATGAGCTCATGTACAAACATGCATCGAAATAGAAGTACAAATGTATTTTAAGTATATTTATTTAAAGACAAAATTAATTTATTTTAATTTATTTGCTAATGACAAAAATTATGGAGGAGGTCGGTTTAGAATGAAAAATAGTAAAAGTTTGTAATATTCAATGTAATAAGTGGAGGAGGTCGGCTTCAAAAAAAAAAAAAAAAAGAATAATACCTTGTAAATAATGGTAGGAAAAAGTAGTATGTATGATTTTATGATAATAACAGCTCTCACTCCAGGAGAAAGAAAAAAAAGAAAAAAAAAAGAAGAAGACCTTGTAAATTGTATGGTTTTATGATAATAAAAACTTTGAATGTTCAAAAATGATCTTTTGTATGTCTGACTGTTTTCATTTCCAAAGTGCAAAGTGTGATTAGAGTGCCCCTACTGCCCCTCCCTAGACCCCCGAGAAAGTGGTAAATGTGCTTTTCCACTTGATTCTGCAATGTGCCCCTACTGCCCCTTCTGCCCCTCCCTTCTGTTCTAACTAGTATTTTTATTGTGAGTGATTGATTTAAAGAGAACTTTATTTTTGTAAATTAATCATTCATCATGGTGAGGCGAAAGCGAAAAGACTGTCCCATTCCTGGAGTGAGAGCTGTTATTATCATAAAATCATACATACTACTTTTTCCTACCATTATTTACAAGGTATTATTCTTTTTTTTTTGATTTTATGATAATAACAGCTCTCACTCCAGGAATGGGACAGTCTTTTCGCTTTCGCCTCACCATGATGAATGATTAATTTACAAAAATAAAGTTCTCTTTAAATCAATCACTCACAATAAAAATACTAGTTAGAACAGAAGGGAGGGGCAGAAGGGGCAGTAGGGGCACATTGCAGAATCAAGTGGAAAAGCACATTTACCACTTTCTCGGGGGTCTAGGGAGGGGCAGTAGGGGCACTCTAATCACACTTTGCACTTTGGAAATGAAAACAGTCAGACATACAAAAGATCATTTTTGAACATTCAAAGTTTTTATTATCATAAAACCATACAATTTACAAGGTCTTCTTCTTTTTTTTTTCTTTTTTTTCTTTCTCCTGGAGTGAGAGCTGTTATTATCATAAAATCATACATACTACTTTTTCCTACCATTATTTACAAGGTATTATTCTTTTTTTTTTTTTTTTTGAAGCCGACCTCCTCCACTTATTACATTGAATATTACAAACTTTTACTATTTTTCATTCTAAACCGACCTCCTCCATAATTTTTGTCATTAGCAAATAAATTAAAATAAATTAATTTTGTCTTTAAATAAATATACTTAAAATACATTTGTACTTCTATTTCGATGCATGTTTGTACATGAGCTCATTTCAATCCATTCAATGTTATGCTTGCGTGGCCGTATGCTAGAGTATGAACGCCATTGTTTAAGATATATCGCTTATCATCGTAAGGGCTTAAGCCAATTTTGTTCAAATTTACAGTGTAGAGCTCGTGCTTGAAGCTCTGTATTCTATTCATATTCGCCATAAAGCGTTTCCTAGCGAACAAACATTCTTTGTAGTGGGCGTGCCCTATATCACGCCTTGTCACATTTTTAGAAATACCTTTGGCGATTTTCTTTTCAATGGTTTGCGCACCCTCTCGTTATAGAGAAAAGAATACATCTTAGACCGTAGACCCACAAATTCTTTAATGGGAATTCCATTAGTCTCATCCTTTATCTTACCAAGCACTTTTTTATTTCGTGTGCTGTGCAAGGGGTGCTCTGGAGTGTATCCTGAAGTGTCAAACAAATCAATACTCCTTCCCATATCCACATATACATCCTCTGTCTTAATGTCATACAGTAAACTATCTGTGTCTGTGAAACATAGAGTTGCTTTGTTTCCATACTTCTGCTTGATAAAATTGTAGTGAAAATCATACATTAATACCTTAGATAGGTCCAAAATGCTGAATCCCACATAGATGGGACGATTTAAATATAGGGAGGGTTTTTTCATATTCACAGCTGCCAGGTCGTTATTAAAAATGCGAAAGGAATCAAAGAGGGGTGAGGCTGTGAGCTTTTGCAATTTCTTGGAAGTATTCACCAGCTTTACATTGACTCTTTTGCGTAAGTTCTCCATTGTTTTGCCGAAAATCGAATTATCCATCAGCTTAAAAAAATCTTTCTCAAAATCGTTGATGGCATGTTTCCTCTTTATCGTGTTGAAGTCAATGTATGGTTTCAACCAAGGCGTTTGGCGAAATCCTAAGACCTTATGAACTTTCACTAATTTCATCCCCAGAGAAAGGCACTGTTTCAAATTTCTATAGTGCATAACATACTGGGATTTGTTGTTCAAGTTAGGAACTAGTTTGGTGACAGAGGTGTGACAATTCATTTTACAGTTCATGGAAAAGTTTTTGTGAATATGGGGAAAGCATATCGTTTGACACTTTCATTTGCTCTGGAGCGAGAGGATAGTCGTTATGAAGGTCATGAAGTTCACTGGGGTATTCGAGGTCCACTTCTAAAATGTATCCTTTCTCTCCATCATCACTAATATTTCGTACATCTAAATGCTCAATTTCCTGAGCTGTTAGCCAGCTGAACTCTTTATAGGGCAAGCTTTGGGACATCCCCCAGCCATATAAATTATTCGCATCTAAATATAAAAGATAATTGGTGTCTTGTTGTGGGTTATATCCCTCAATGTACGGATTGTTTGCCCTAGCATATCGATTGGAGATGACACTAATTCCACCCCTCATTCCTTTCTCTATGAAAAGTAATATGTCTGGGTCTGTCAGAAGTTCGAGCTTCACCCCCGTCATTTTCAAACAGGCTTGCCAAGAGAGACCGGGGCTGGTGTAGAAATGACAGGGATCTAACTCATAGTACTGTAAGCAGATGCACCTAAAGTTTTCAAATACGTCAGCGAGTAGTAACACATCAGATTGCAAATATAAATCATGATAGTCACCCAAACTTTGACATTGAAAGGCTTGGTAAACTTGTTGCGCGTGAGTGTAATCTTGATCACTAATTTCCTCCCCCCTTAAACTACTAAAAAATGCCTCCTTGGTAGGAAGTGCCCCTTCATTGAATCTACTAAAGCTATCAATATATTCGTAAGGGTATACTCCCTTTCTAAGCAAATACGGACCTTTATCAACCACTGTGGATCTCTTCAATATCTGAAACTTATCGCGACCCTCTTTTGCTAAATTAGAAACAAGACTTTCAAGAGATGAATTCATGAACTGCAAGGAATCAATAAACTCCGAGGTTTCCTACAGAGAATGCAATGTATTTTTCCGCGTTGTTGGGAATACAATTGATTTCGTGTTCCTTGAGTTTACCAAGACCCTGCATAAGAAGGTGGGAATCAAATCCGCGAGAGTTGTGAAAAATCACTGGAATTTTACCTGTAAATTTATAATTTATATTACACTCGTTGTGAGCAGCCCCCCGAAAATCCCCCGTTAAATGATTGTGGTCGCGGACTCTATCTACACCCAACTCACCTTTACATATGTGACATAGTGTCGCCTCTTGAAAAGCCTGTTCTTCTTCTGCGGCAATATTCATGGGTACGGCATGCTTCAGTGTTTCTGAAATACGCTTTTCTTCTTCTATAAGACACTCCAAAAACTTATCCACACAATTCTCACCCTGATAAAGAACGGGGGCCTTACAGTACTCTTCTAGATCCGAAACAATACAGTAGCAGAAACCACTGGGTTGGTGATGCTGGGTTTTTAAAGTATAACTAAAATTCGAGTCTACCTGGTCTTGATCACAAGGAACCAGTAATGTCTCAAAATCAGCGTAAATTACAACTGGAACTCTAAGCTGTTTTTGTATATCCTTAAACCTTAAAATCTTATTATCCTCACAAGGTAATTTGATTTTCTGAGGCCCATGTTTTGAACATAAAAGTTCATGCTCTTGCAATAAATCTTCCCGAACAAAACCGTGAAAACAATAACTGCAATAATATGTTTGACCATTGTGCTTGGTCCGGTCACCTAGTAGCCGACTTAGATTGTTAACTAAGCAATAATGACTCTGATCTCCATCAGAAAATAATAACAAATTAACATGAAATACCTTCTTATTTTCTGTAATATAAAGCGGGGACAGTTCTCCGTCTCCATACCCAACAACATTAATGCTGGTGGTTGGGTTCTGTTTTTCAAATTTACGTACTTGATTGACTTTTACAGGAAACTCTATCCCCGAAACGTTGAACTCTTCTTTATACTGCTGGTAGTGACTCGGACGGTGAGGTTGATTTCGCCAATGAACGGGGTGTTTGGCGGCTAGTACAGACCAAAGAAAGCACTTTTGATCGTTGTTTTTGATGTTCAGCACCGCCTTCTTATCCCTTAGTATCTTAGGCAGTTCGAGGTAGCTGGAGCCGATTAACGGTTTGTAGCTCGCCACATTCAAAGTGAGATTTAATACTTGATCAAACCGCCATCCACTTCCCTCTCTCTGATACTCTAAGAAACTTTTCTTGATTTTTTCAGTGGCCTGGTCAAACTGCTTTTCAATCTGGTCTGGTCTAAGAGCGGTCATGGTGGAGCTTCGAAAGTGGGGGTTTGTAGTAACTTCTTCTAAATCCGAGGAGGTTTTTGTCATTCGAACTTGAATGCACAAAAACCATTTTACGCTTCGCTTCCTCACTAGCTCTCTTCGTAATCTTCCGAGTATAGTTTTCTTTTTTCCTCGTAGTGTAAGGGAGAGATCATATTTTTCCGTCTTGTTCGGTTTCAGTGTATATGCTTTTAGGTGGCCGTCAATGGCGGACTCAACATGTTCTTGATTATCCTCATTCTCGATATCTCCTCCTCCACTTTGAATTTTTCGCTTTTTAGGCTTCGAAAAAGCTTCTTCATCGCTTAACCTTCTCGAACTACCTCCTTGACAAATCCTATGGTGGTCGGCGAATGTTTCCGGTTAATGTAGTGAATTTTAGTAAAAGATCCTAGTACAAAGATCAAACAACAACAAAGCTACAACTCATTATTCATAAAACCCCATATCCCATTTCAAACACACTTGCTACCAAAACAAAAGATCCTTTCGAGTATTTACCAGTTAATTATTTCAACACGTCCTTCAAACACTTTCAGATTCAAAGTAAGCCAATCATAATTCTTATTTAACGTCTTTGCTAATTAAACACATCATCCTAACAAAAAGGCTTCAAAAGTAGGCCCAATCAGAACGCTCGTCCGACGTCTTTTGACTCCTAAAGGCTAGACTCATTAATTCATAACTCCTAAACACCAGTCGCCGAAACAAAGGATTTAATTCTCTCCAACAAAAGCTCCCTGCCAATTAAACATTAGTCAGTGATTCCGACAAAGGCGGTTTAGGCGATATAAACCAATTAAAACATGAGTACAGCTTCTTATTTAAGTCCGCTAATTAAACATGTCATTCTAACAAAAGAGTTCAGCTCATTAATTCAAAAACTTCGTTTTTTAAACAAAGGATTTTGAAATGTGTTTTAAAACACCTTCCCCAAACCTTTCCAGGCCCCGATTTCGATCAGAACCTCTACTCGGGCGGCCGGCCGGTCTTCCCATGATGGTTGGATGTAGATCACCCCTCCCCCTCCCCTAAAAATTAGACCATAAACTTGAGCTCATTGATTCAAAAGCTATCACTCATTAATTCATAAAATCAGCTCTTGCTGAAACAAAGGATTTTGAATTTTATCTAAAATCTCCTGAAATCTTTATATCCCACCCCGATTCCGGTAGTAACCTTTGGCCGGACCATCGACCGGTCTTCCCGTGATGGTTGATCGTAGACCACCCCTCCCCTTGCCTGAAAATTAGACCGGCGCCAGAGAACAATAGGCGGCGCAAAAAGAACAATAGGCGCCGTGGCGCAGAACTCTCATTTGTATACTACTCATGAGCACTTTTGTGTTTTCTTTGGTGGCTTCAACGTACGACCACATAGGTCCAAGGTGAAGAGCTGCCCATGACTGGCCAAACTTGGCATACATTGTTTCCATTCAGCTTTTGTAATCATCCCGGGACTGAAGTGTTCCAGCATTATCCAAACTGCAAAACTTCAAGTTATGTGATATAAGCCCAAATGGCATATTGTCCACAGGCATCCTGCTTGTTAGGCCATTTTCATCAGTGCTTCCAAAGCACTTTCCCATACGTAGAAACAAGTTTTCCCTGTTGTTTTAATATAGTAAATTAACGTGCCTTTTCTCATATACATTAATAATTCATGAGGAAACCAGCCAATCAATTAGCTATTTTCGGGTCACATGATGTTACTTGAAACCTGGTAAAGTCATGTGAAAGGACTGAATTCAGTCTGTAGTAACTGGAACAAGGCGGACTGAACTAATTTTGTTCCAGTTACTCCAAGTCAAATAATTAATGAGCACGAGAAGTCATTTCAAAGCCAGTCCAATGTCGGACTGGACGCGGGACTCGACTGCGCCGAGGACTAGAACTAATTTCTTCGGACTTGAAATCCCGTCCAGTCCTCATTGTCGGCTTTGAAATATTACTTCCAATCAAAGACGTTAAATCCTTTGAAATGTATTCCATGGGGATCTTTTTATGCCATCTCATCAACTCACTTTTTTTATTTCTTCATATCGAGTGTAGTCGAGTGCACGAAATTCCAAATAACTTGCGAACCATATGGGGGATCGCCGGGGATCGCAGTTATTTTTGGCTTAAAATGAGTTGATGAATTTGAATATGTAAGAATGATGTAATTTCCATGTTTTTTAAAAATATTTTATACATATGTATGTGACGTAACTTTTGTATTAACTTTTGATATTATTTGTATTTATTTATTTTTGTAAATATTTGCCAGGGCTCCCATGGATAGCAGAGATTTAATTAGCTCTGAAGGGACTACCCTGGCTTTATTTACTTAGTTTATTTTTAAATAAAGGCTTCATTCATTCATATCACATACAGGGCTAAATTACTCGATGCTGATTGGCTAATGAATGAGGGCTTTTTTCCATAATTCAAAGAATCGAAATACTAGAGTATGATTGGTAGCTCAGTTGCCTAGCAACGCTTGCAAATTGTTAGCTTTTCTTTTTTACAAGCCAAAATGGCTTCATGTTTTGCATTGGCAGACGAAAAAACCCCAAGAAAACTAAAACGTTCTTGGTCTGGTAGTGTTGGGAGGGTGTTGTAACTTAGATAACTAGTATTATTCTTTAGAAAGATTACACTGTCGGGCTGCTAGGATTATATACAACTTACCTAGAGATATGAGCTCAGTAGGTGTTTCAAAACATGCTAACTGGTTTACCATATTTTACAAATATAAAATAGCTTTAATCAAGTTTGTACATAGGGGACATAATGATATATTACGAAAGACCTCTTTCGATGTTGTACAGAAGCGTGAATCTAATAATTCTCTTCGAGCTTTGAATAATCTAGTTGTGCCTCGTTTTAACACAAGATTCATGAAGAACTCAATTAAATATAGAGGCACTGTATTGTGGAATGCTAGCGGCCCAAGACAAAACACTTGCAGCTTGTAGTTATAAGTCGCTAAGAAGTAAATTAGTGAGGGTTGTCCAAAATAGACGATCTGATACCGACGGTAAAAGTATTTTACCGACGGTACAGATGGTGAAAGTAATTTATATGCAAGAAATGCGCATATAATTAACAAAGTTGGTTGTTACGTAACGTTTATAAATGAATTACGTAGTACTTGAAGCTTAAGCACTTTAAAAAAACTTAGCGGACTTGGCATGGGGCCCCTTCACCAAATGTAATACCGATGGCACCGTTGGTACATTTGGTGAAATATAGATTTGGTCTTCCTGCGGTACGGACTTGGTAAAGGTCTCCTCACCAAAAGTAATACCGACGCTACCGATGATACATTTGGTGAAATATAGATTTGGTTTTCCTGTGGTATGGACTTGGTAAAGGTTCCCTCACCAAATGTAATACCGACGCTACCGATGGTACATTTGGTGAAATATAGATTTGGTTTTCCTGTGGATGGACTTGGTAAAGGTCCCCTCACCAAACGTAATACCGATGGCACCGTTGGTACATTTGGTGAAATATAGATTTGGTTTTCCTGTGGATGGACTTGGTAAAGGTCCCCTCACCAAACGTAATACCGATGGCACCGTTGGTACATTTGGTGAAATATAGATTTGGTTTTCCTGTGGCATGGACTTGGTAAAGGTTTCCTTTCACCAAATGTAATACCGACGATACCGATGGTACATTTCATGAAATATAGAATTGGTCCTGTGGTAAAGCAAAGCGCGTAAATTTTGGAAAAGAAAATGGCGGATGCTTTAGCCCTGCCCTAGTCTTGCTGAAATATTTAAGTTTTTACGGATGTGTATGCCGACCACTGCGTGTTTTAACCGTAATTTTTTCATGTGGGTAAAGAAATGAATGTCAAATCTATTTAACTGGTCAAGTTATGGAAAAAGAATTTGATTTTGTTATCGAGTCTTTTCGAAAATACGAGGTGAGAATATCCCAGACAACACACAATATACAACACTCATAAAGTATTACAATGTCATATATAATAATTGCTTATAATGTTTGCTGGTAAACGAAATATCGAATGAGATTTTATCCTTAGTGTGAGTACTTAGACTCAATTAATGTTTGCTTTGCTTACATACTTAATAATGATGTTGACTTTTCAGTAACGAGCTGGTTTCGATTTTCAACCTCCAAATTCTCTTTTTGCATATTATTGTAAAAATATCTTACTTATCAGGACCTTCTTGAAAATCACATTTATGTGTGAAGAAGCTTCCTGTTAAAATATGAATGTAAATGAATAAATAATGTTTGAAATTAGGATTTGATTGAAGGGAATTTGAATTACAACGGAACTATAAAAGGTCAACGAAATAATGTGATAATTTACTACCTACTTTTACTCTGGGAATGATTTTTATAATTTTATGAAAGGTTAATAAATAATATTTTAAGGTTTTGTTTAACAGATTAAGTAATTTACCAGATAACTTGGGCAGATAATGAAGACATTGGAAAGTTGCCTGATTGCCTTTGTGTTTTAGTTTAAATGCTCGGCACTAATAATAATAATAACAATAATAATAATAATAATAATGATAATAATAATAATAATAATAATAATAATAATAACAATAATAATAATAATAATAATAATAATAATAATAACTTATAACTACGCTCATAATAACTACTTTCGCTCACGGCTGCTTGTTGATTATTCACGCTTGACTTCCGTGTTATTCCTTGTCATGTGCTGTTAGTATCGAGCGTACTTATTTTTATTTGACTGCCTTAAAACCCTTCAATGCATATGAAATTAAAGGAAAATATTTGTAAAAGATACATCTTTTAGTGACTTCATTTAGAAAAAAATCATTCGATGATTTTTTGAATGCCGCTTTCAACGATATTTTCTATCGCTTTTGACAACAAATGGGGTCATTTAGCTTCATATCAAAAAATCCATAACGTTAGAAAGAAAGTCACAATTTGATTCATACTCAATAAGGACAGTGTCTATATCCGTACCTATATTCTAGCTACTAAAAATATTGAATCCACGTCACTTCTGGTAATAGCTCTTTTTTGATGGCTTGTAGAATCCTGGAGGTTGTTTTGATCTCTTGTTTTCTGGTTTGATGTCGTGAAAATAGTCAAATACAATAGTTTGAGGACTTATTTTGACATGTTTTGACTTAACATCCACTAGTTGCCCCTCAGTCAACCGCTTGTTTGCCCCCCAGTCAACTCCAAAAAGTCACGTGATTGATAGTAAGCAATTTGCTAAATTATAAATTGCACATTGAACTACAGGGCCATAATCATAATCATAACCATTATTACTGTGTTATTTTAGTTGTCACTATATTAATTATTATCAAGATTTGGGTGTCTGGGACTTCAACAAGTTAACTAGCAACAAGAAGGTGCTAGAATAAACAATTATCAGTTAGACGACATAAAAGCGCGCGCCCATGGCGATATAGACGCATGAGAGTAAATATAAAGAACGATTAACAAGCGAAAGAGTGGCACGAGGCGAAGCCGAGTGACACTCTAGCTTGTTAAGAGTTCTTTATATTTTCTCAAGTGCGTCTATATCGCCATGGGCGAGCGCTTTTTTGTCGTCTAACTGATTTATGATATGACCAAAAATCTACCGTACGACCCATGGGCAAATAGTTCATAGGCATTTCAGCCAATCAGAGCGCGCGTTATATCACCCATCTCGCTCGTGCGCGCGCTATTGACGCCATCGGGTTTGAAAATTTAGAGAAAAAAGGTGAGCGTCCGTTGAGATCAGCGTGCGCGAGCGTGCAGCCCATGGGGAAATAGTTCATTGGTTTTTGGCCAATCAGAGCGGGCGTAATAATCTAGTTATATTATAACTTGTGATAATAGACTTCTAATTATCGTCAGGAGGGGGGGGGGGGGGGGGGGGCGGTTTTTAGATACGGGGGTAAGTTTTTCAATAGAGACTAGAAATGGGGGTCATTTTTATATTTTGTGAAACACTATTTGGAGGTACAATCCTTGTATTACAAAAAATAATTTAGATGCTGTAAATAGTTATTAAACATGTGTGGGGCAAAGTCGTAAGGGATTTTTTAGATCATTTATGAGGAGAATGACTACCTATGCATTTGCAATTTATTGTTATATTATGATAGATTATGTTATGATATTATGATTGATTATGATTTATTTTCTCCTATATTTAATATTATTATTCCTAAACTGTAAAATCTCGTACTCCGACCTACTAGTGTAGTATACCTATAGTAATCTGACTTCTGTTTTTTTTTTTTAGCTTGTATAATAGTTATTGCCAGAAGTCAGTGCCCTGTCATTATTTCTCTATTCAAATATTTATTTATTATAATTATCTGTAAATATTGGGTACATTAAACATTAATCGTTGATCGTAAGGGACTGCATTCGTTAGATTGTCAGGAGGGGGGGGGGGGGGGGGGGGGGGGTGGAGGAGAAAATGGGGGGCCCTGAAATTTTTTAAGCAAATGCGAGGGGGGTCTTGAAATTTGAAAATGATAGATAGGGGGGTCTTGAGAAAAGTTATTTTGGCTATATATATTAATTCAAGTTATTTTAAAATTTGCAATAAAAATAAATTGTTTGTTACACCTTCTCATCATGGGTAATATCATACAATTTAACCACCATATTGTATGGTATTTTTGACAACGACCTGTTTTAATGCACTTTATGATTTATATACTATTGTTCATGCTAAGTATCATATCTCACTATATAAGAAGAATACATGTATTTATCATATGACCCGTATGGCCCTGCTCGCGCGCTCTAATAAAACCATTGGAAAAAGTCACGTGATGGGGGCCGGACGGGTTGACGTAAGGGGGCCGGAAAAATCCGTCTGGCCCTGCTCGAATCCGCGCACTTTCTCTCGCTGCGCTCGGTCCGTACAGCATCACCTCGAGCCAAATATTTTCCCGTACGGTCCTCCCACTCAGTCAATAAGTACATAATATATAATAGCTACTAGTTTGTTATAGAATGAATGGAATTAATTCTGTAGGATTTTTATCGATCTGCAGTTATATCCTGTCTTATTACATCTAAAGTAGTACCTACATTGCAGAAAAAATCAACACTCTTTACATTCAAAAGGTTTTTGTGAAACGGTTCAATCTGTACATGGAATGTCTCATTAAAGTCACCACATGAGTGGAGTGTTTTGACATACTATTTAGGCCATGTTTAACTAACTACTGAAACCCCTTCTCTTCATTGGGGCAGAACAAAACATTTTTTAACAAACAGTACTAGAGTCAATGCTCGTCACTCTGAATCACTGTCTGAATCACTCTTTGAATCATTACTTGATTCACTATCAGACCTTTCACCAGTTTCTGCTAGTTGTGTATTTGTTGCACCTTTAGAAAGAAAGGCAGACAATGTCATCTGTTTACCCTTTGCTGCTTTTAAAGTATTTGACACTGCAGTCACAAGAGGTACTTCCAAGTTCTTTATTGCTTCTTTAACTTCAGGAAGAACACACTCACTAACATATCCTTGTTGGACTAGGTCTTTGGCAGTGATAGTGATTGAGCGAGGTAATAGTTTTTGTGACATGCCATACAAGCCGTAGTGTAAAATAATAATTTTCCACAGTTCGTATATTTTATATCCAGGGGGTTCCTGAAATTTTTCAATCAATCTGGAGGGGGGGTCCCGAAAAAATTTGAAGGCTATCAGGGGAGGCTCTCGAATTTTTTTTGGATCACAGGTATTTTCTTCTCCACCCCCACCCCCCCCCCCCCCCCCCTCCAACTTAAATAACGAGCGGTCCCTTAGATAGGGGGGTACGTTTTTCAAAACAGACTAGTAATGGGGGGTCATTTTTATTTTTGGCAAAATAGTTTGGGGGTTCACACAATTCCATATCCATATTTCCTTAAGTTTAAAAAAGGCAATATATGATATCCTACTGATATTAATAAATGATAAGGATATAGTTTAAAATTTAAAAATTGAAAATAAAAAAGTGACTATACACCCTTTGCAAAGATGTTACTATTGAATTATGCAAAGAAAACTGTTAATGTCAAAACGAAATATATGGATTTCATTATTAAATTATAGTTTAATTTTACTTTATTGAAATATTTTTCAATGTTTAACATATTGACTTACGTAGATCAAATCCAAGTACACGAGATCGATGGATAGATCCGTCTGAGCGACTTGAAAACGGCGCATGACATATATATACACACGAAGAAAAGCCTTTTTTCCTACATTTAGACGATTTGGGATACTAGTTTGGCCGCCATTTTGGAACGAAAACCACGTGATCAAATACTCAAATATTTTGGAGTATTTTAGATCACGTGACTAGCCTTTACCAGGGTCTTCTCCTCGACGACCGCCATTTTGTTTTGGAGTCGGGCCGAGAGGGCCCTGGGAACGAGGTTGGGCGGATGGTCATCAAGAAAGTCCTCATAATCTTATAAACAGTAGCATGCGAAATGCACTTCTTGATGTAATTCGTTGTCTTGAAACATATACAGGTTATAATTTCGCCGTTTACAAAATAGAATGGCTTTCCACTTTTATTCTGCGGCTGGGAGGAGAATATGAAGGACTTCTAAAACGAAAAGCATAAAATTTAGCAATTTATATATGTAACTTTTACTAAGATGGCACTTTGAATGCTCGGTGTAATGTGGATAGGCTCGAGAAATTATCGCTATTTTGCTTAGAAAAAAGACACTTTTGTTTATCAAGCACAATCATATATTAGTCTGTGGACAAATAAATGAGTCATTGGCATTTGTAAACAGCTTTATTGATAGAGATTTGGTTTTTTCCCTTCTTTGAATTGCTTTTCTGAAGGCAAAAAGTCCCGGGGGGGGGGGGGGGGGTACTCCCCTATATTTGCTATACGGGTATGTGCCGCCCTATAGGGTATGGTTTTTCGGCTTTTGCGTCTGGGGTAGGGTATCATTTTTTGACATTTTGTCTGGGATAGGGTATCATTTTAGTCTGGGAAAGGGTTAACGATTTGGTCGTTTTTGTCTGGCGAATAGGCTAAGCTTTCTGCCGACCAAAAGCAACAAAAATTTTAGTAAATATTGATTGCAATCGATTGTAAAAACGTATTTTCCGTCTTTTAGTCTGGTATAGGGTGTATAATTCTTAGTTTTAGTCTGGGGTAGGGTATGTAAAATCAAAATTTTAGGTCTGGGATAGGGTCAGGGCTTTGAAGTCCGTAAATAAATGTCCAAAACACTGTATTGAATGTGTGTTGTGGTTTATTGTCTGCACCAAAACGCTAATGAAAGTTTGAAAACGTTAATGAACCCACGCAAGCATATTCATGATTGTCAAATTCAATGCTAAATTTCTTAATGAACGTTCCATCGCACTATTGAGACTCCGTTCGCCTTATTGTATGCCTGTTCGCTCTAATGACAATGCTTCTTCGCTTCAATGAATATTCCTTTGCGGTTAATGAACAGCAAAAGGTGTACTTATATTGTATTGCGTAAATAAATGTCAAAACGCTGTATTGAATGTGTGTTGTGGTTTATTGTCTGCATCAAAACGCTAATGAAACCCTAGGCTCTCCTTCCAAGAAAAGTGGTATATACACTCAATTGAGGAATCGTCGTCAGGTTCAAGAACATAGAACATAAAAGCTGAGACCGAAATGGTACATGGGAAATGACATAATTATATTATAATTTATTCATTTGCGTCATCCATGCAGTCAGTTTAGAATACCAAACGCGTATTAAAAACAGTGGATGATGCCACGGGTCGCCGGTCACAGCATGCATCTAATCAACGTACTTCCCATGTGCCATTTCGGTCTAAGCTTCTATGTTTTATGTTTCTGAATCCGACAACGATTCTTCAATTGAGTGTATATCAAGAATGCATCAATTAAATTTTTGCCCGCTCCGCCCCTCAACACCCACTGAGTTTGTTCCGACTAATTACATTACATTACTAATTACAATTACATGATTTTAGCATATTCAAATCCTAGGCTCTCTTAATAAGAAAAGTGGTACGAAGAAGCTTGTTGAGTTCCTAGAGAAGCACAAGTTTGGGACAGACTGTAGGATACTTGATGTTGGATCTGGTACTGGATTAGTGGGTGTAGAGCTGAAAAAGTTGAACAACACTAATCTTGATGCTCTAGAGCCTTCAAAGAAGAGCGTCGAGATAGCCAGAAGCAAAGTGCTTTACAAGAATTTTTTCGTGGAACTTCTTGGCCCAGATAAACAGCTTTCCATTCCATCCAACACGTACGACGCAGCCATTTGCATCGCGGTGTTCGTACCGGGTCACGTGAAGGCAGAAGGAGCGATGGATGAAATGGCACGAGTGGTCAAGCCTGGCGGACTGGTTTGCTTCTCAATAAGAGATGATGGTCATGAGGCCAAGATGGCAGAAATGTGTGACAAGAAAGTATGGAAACTCCTATCCAACACCAAAGAACCGTACGGACCACGTGGAGTCTATCATAGTGAATGCTATATGTTTGTGTACCAAGTCTTGTAATACAAAGCTAAAACGATTGATTAAACACAAGTTACTTCCAGTACCGATACTGTGTTATCATTTATTTATCCGATCCAGTCGTTAAAACGAAATGTGGTTTTGAATTTAGCCCGTTTTAAGGATCTTTCCCCACCAAAATTCAAAAAATAACCACACAGAGCGAAAGAAGTGCTATTTCTCAATGATCGGGTAAAATTTCGAGGCTTTATTTCACGTTCCAATGATTTTATTGAAACTTTTGTAGAATCCCCATTACATACATTTCCCTAGCCTGCAAAGCAGGCGTAACATTTCCTTATAACATTACACCACAAAAACTAAGCTTGGGCTACCTGTGTGCTAGTCAGCTTACTATGCAGCAGCAACGTCAAAATCGAAGTTACAGCACAGTATCTAATGCTCCTTTTGAAGTTTAATGCAATTTTCAGCATTTGATTCCGAAGAGCCTCGTTATTGTGCTAGAATTGTAAAGATCTCGAACATGGCCTATTATTTCGACACAGGCAATATAGCGGGACAGTTTTCCAGTGGAACCTCGTCCAGCATACAAATTAATGGTTTTCAACCATTCCCAAGAGAATTAAATAACAAAAGACATGGCAGCCATGTTGGAGGATATAACAAAAGAATTCATTGACAATTCTTTTGTTGAGTTCCTCCAACATGGCCGCCGTGAATAATATCAACAGACAGATTGTTTTAAAGTACTACATTGATTACAAGGCAATTTAATTTTCTTTTATTTTCACAGGACCATGACATTCATAAACAATTGAAACGGCGGCTTATGATCAACTTTTCGTGATCAGTTTTAAATTATGGAGCTTGTGTTACTCTTGGATTATTTCAAAATGTAACGATTTCCTTTGTGGTTGAGGATTACGAGTCATTGTATTTATGCGAGTGCTTACAATACCAATGAAACTGTATACAGGTTGTATACTGAATACTGCTTACTGAATTGATGGTTTTCACGGCGGCCATGTTGGAGGACTTCAACATAAGAATTGTCAATGAATTCTTCTGCTATATCCTCCAACATGGCCGCCGTGTCTTTTGTTATTTAATTCTCTTGGGAATGGTTGAAAACCAGCAACAGTGCATTCCAAGACCAAAGGGAATTGTGGGTCTCATTAATTTGAAATAAAAAGTAAATATATACAGCAATTAACTCTCTACATGTAGTTAGTATACAGTTTCAGATGGAATACACCAAAAATAGAATAAATAATTATTATTAATCCTACTTTAGACAATGTCACTGACCCACAAGGCTCTTCGGTCTTGGAATGCACTACTCAGTATGCCGTATTCAACCTTTTTTGAAATATCTGTAACTACAAAATAGTGTGTCTATTGTTTTCTGATTTATTAGTGTTATTTGTTTTTAGAGTGAAGGCATTTAACCCGCGAAACCAAACGTACTAATCAAAGTGTTATAGTTAAATTAGACTGCGAGCTAAGTGCCTCTATTTCCCTTGGTCACTGTCCGTCTGTCTGTCCGTGTCGATGGGTCGAGGAAGATTGGTTACGAGTCCCCTTGGGGAGGGGACTGGGGAGGGAGGGACGAAAGAAAAATGGAAAAATATTATAGTCATAGTTAAATAAAAAAATATTTTTCTTTCGTCCCTCCCTCCCCAGCCCACTCCCCCAGGGACGTTTGACTCGTAACCAATCTTCCTCGACCAATCGACACGGACAGACAGACAGACAGTGACCAAGGGAAATAGAGGGACGTAGCTCGCAGTCTATAGTTAAATAGACACACAAAAGAAAACAATGGAATTAGGGGCAACTAAATTGTATTAGTCTAATAACTATTTCACGGGTTCAATGACTTCACTCTAATGGTACTTTTACTTGTCCCATGAAAAGATGGTAAACATAATACATAGTAGACACTAATTCCATTGTTATGTTTTCTTAATAATTACACTTCGTTTTATGTGCCAAGTAAAATCACTCCATTAAACAGAATACTTCTTGGGTTGAGTTTGATAACTCCCAGTAATGAAACTAAAGTACGTTACCTCCACAGGTAGTCATATTATAAGAAAATATATGGCGATCAATAAAAACGTCAAAATGGACGAATGAAATCTTAGCTGATCTTTGAAAAGTAGTACCTCTTTCGCCCTATGTACTTAGATTTTGGATTTTGAAAAGAACGTTAAAACTGGCTTAATCCAAAATCTAAGTCCACAGGACAAAAGAGGTACTACTTTTCAAAGGTCAGCTAAGATTTCTTAACTTTTTCACATTTTAACGATTTATGTTTTAGCATCGCCATACATTTTCTTATAACATGACACCACATGAACCTAGCTTGGGCTACCTGTGGTACCTCTTGAGGTCTTTTCAAGGCACATTTTCTTGTATACGTACAATGGTCTGACTTAGTAAAGTTTGATCGATGTTTCAACCAGTCCCAAAATCATGTGACAAAATGAACCCTTATGAAAATTATCGTGGATGCGAGGCAACCACAGCAAAAAAGAAAAAAAGAAAAACACACACACACACACACAAATCAGTTTTTTTCTCGATGGAATTTGTGGAAATAGACCGTTTTCCCAAGGTTGCGTGCGTATCCTACTTGACGGGCCACAAAATTGAAAAAAAACGCAAATTCAGTAAAATTGAGCAGCCAGTTTCATATTTAAAGAGTAGAATAATCGATTTTGTGAATTCTAATCGAAACATTACATAGAAATGTATGATAATTTTCATAATAAAGCTCCTGTTCTGGCATCGTGCCCCGTCAAGTCCCTTAAATTTGGATGCGCACGGGCGCAAACTAGAGAAAACGGTCTATTCTTTTGTATTATAATGTTAGGACACGTTTTGAGGATAATTTTCAAAAAGGTTCATCACAGCAATACCAAAAGCGCTTCACCTTCCGAGGAGGCTCCAAGTGATTTTCCTCAAGCGCGCAGGCCCAAAGCGGGATAATGAGACATCGTTTATCATTTGGAATTTGTGATCTCTGGCTTTCAGTCTAAGGTGCCTTATTACTACAGTAGAAGACTATTTTCTTGACTAAGTCCTCTTAAGAGTTTTTATCAAAAACTTATCGCAAAATGATGCAGTATGGATGGTGAGTCTCGACGTTTGAAGTGTAGGGTATGAATTGCAACCTCGTGAAAATGAGTGGAACCAGTGAAAAAGCACTGCTCCGGACGTTGGCGTATTTAAAAATAAGTCATTATGTATTGGATTCAGACTCGCTTGTTTCAGCTTGTTCAAGAACTTGTTGTAGCAGTTCATCAACAGTTTGGTCCTCAAAGTTCTCCTTTCGATCATCAACCTCCAATTCTGGCACAAGAACTCGTAATAATTTACATACATTTCCTCTTAATTCATAAAGTTGTTGAGTCCGACTTAGAAGAGCCTTGAACTGCTGTTGTGGACTCATTTTTTTGACAGCCTCAACAATACTTATGTCTATGATTGGTATAATATTTTTATCCACATTTGCTAGAGTCTTCTGTTTTTGCGAATTGCCATCGTCCATATCATTTGTATCTACTTTTATTGTACTTGTGTTTGCCTCTGTTTTACTGACTGCGATATCCGTACCATCAGGATTATTATCTGTATTAGCATCTTTAGGCGGTGATGGTGGATCAATGACGATAACAGCAGAATCAGCGTTTCGTTTTCTTGGGGTTTCGTCAGCTTCTGCATCATCATCATGGGGTCTCTTCAACTTTGATACAGGGCTGCAAGACAATAGATATGATAAGATATAGGAAACTACCAGCTGATCTTATAATGACGTAGAAATGACGTCCCGACAAAATTGAGGTGCCATGAAGCTTGCGAAATCTTGTGAAATGTAGCCACATGCCTAACCTTTACCTAGGCCCCGCTTTTATCATATTACACAGGATACCCAACGTAATTAAACTGTCCGGCATAAATGATACTAAATACTTCAATATTTTTTTCATTATTTGAAAAGATTTATCAGTCTATTCGAAAATTGCAAACAGTATGAGTGTCACACGGATACTCATGGTTAACTTTAAACAAAATTCCCTGACTTTTCCCTGACCCCTGAGCATAAATACCTTGGAGTAGATTGTTGAGGTTCTGTCTTGACTTGCCCTGTCTCAGCAACATCAAGTGGAGTCGGTGTTTCTAGCTTGACCTGACAACGAAGGATTCCCATATTCAATAAAATATTCATTTAACAAGCTAATTTTAGTAGAGTACAGTTTCCAAGACATACCAGACTTTTACAGAATATAATATCTTGCTAAAAAAAAAACAAAAAAAAAACGTTTCAGATTATAAGTTTAACTGTTGTTTCATCTACGTGTCTGTTAGCCATTCTGAGGTTATGGAAAAACTGGGTCCAGTTGGCACTGCAGTGCATTTTGGGACTGTTGTAGGGGACAATACGGTCATGAAAAGTAAAAGTATCGTGGATGCGTGGCTAACATGGAATTGCAAAAGAAAGCACGCGTTTCTTCGATGGAGTGGCATTTATTTCTGTACGTTAGCCTCGCAACCTAGACAGTTTTAAGAAGGGTGTATTTGATCCTAATGTGCTAGAGTGCTAAAGTTCTCATGACAAAGTAGATTGTGGTGGACGTTAACCCTATGTGCCTTGAAAACTTTGTGGAAACACTTTGATTGATGTCAACCAAAACCCTGTTTTGCAGCGACAGCAAATCGTACGACTACGCAAATGCGATTCGTGAAGCACTGAATATGTCTACATTAATGCGTTTTTAAAACGCCCCGTTTGCGTCTCAAAGAAGCGCATCGCGTCCACACTAGCGTTTTAATAACGTCCACACTAAAACGATCAAAAACGCTTATACGATCAAAATGATGCATTATCATCGGCTGCGCATGCGAAATACAGACGTGTTGGTGTAAATGACGTCAACGTTTTCAAAAGCTTTTGTTTTCGCCTGTCCACCCTAATACGATAGGCCTCCGTATCGAATGCCCACTTTGGAAAGCGTTTTCGATCGTAATAGAGTCGACGCGAGGCCAAAACGCATCAAGGAGTATAAAAATAATTGATCCAATGTGGAAAAGACTTTCCCGAATTTTCTTGACTGATCACAAAACAATGGATTCAAGTCGAAGTTGAACTTGATGAATAAATGAATCAAGTTTAGTCTCGACTTCAAATCATTGTTTCGCGGTTACCCAAGCGAATTTGGGAAGGCTATAGTATCACTGAAGTTTATAAACCACCACATGGGAATGAGATGATTCTTACAGCGAAGAGGAATAAGGGGTCCCAATACCAGGTGCAGTACAGACTAACCTGTGGTAGTGTCTCTCCCTGCGGTCCAGGAGTATTAGTAGTAGAATGAGAACTAATAGGCGTCTTGCCAGATGGTGCAATATATCGAAACCTGTCGTTAACAGTCACGTCCTTGCGCCCTAAGGTCGGGCTTGTCATAGATGACGATGATGTGCTATTGTCAGGTATTACAGCTGACACTGGTGAGATGGAACTCTCTGCTGCATGTCTATTGACCTCAATCAGTGATTCAAGAGGTTTGTAGTCAGACTGAGGCTTTGCCTCTATTGGTTTCGCCTGTTGTACTACGTCGGACAGAGAGTAATTTTGTTCAGGCGCTGCTAGTGATTGTACAGATACTACTTTAGGCGAGGGGTCAACAACTATAGCAGTTACGGGAACCATTGTTGGCAGATTGGCAACATGTTTAGCAGCTGCATGGCTGTTGACTTTTAACATAACAGGAGGTCCACCTACTTTAGGCACATGAGATTCTTCTACTTTTGTAACTGTTGGTCCTCCTACTTTAGGGACAACTAATGGCTCTACTTTCATTGGTGCTCCTTGAGTCGCCGCAGATGCTGTTACTAGAACGGGCTTGGTATTTGCAAGAACTGGAGAACCTGTTAAAAACAGCAAATCTTAATTTTAATGTAAAGCTGTATAAAATCATTTTGCTAAAGGTTTTGTTGCGTGTTGCTGACATTATTCACCTATGATTATGATACATTTTAGCACAAATGAAAATTTTCTCGCTTTCTGATTGGTCGAGAGCCGTGCTAAATAACATGACATACCGCTGAATTACGTCTACAAATTACGAATTAGCGTGAAACCGTTTTTCCTTTAAACATTGTGTTATTTTTTTTAATAGTAAAAACAAAATTCCGATAGTTTAACATGATATGTCCTTATATACCACAATATGACTTCAACAGTCAGTGAAAATTAGTTCAGTTTTTACAACTTACAAATTTCTCGTGCGCTGATTGGTTATTTTTTTAAATCGATAGGAGGACAGACAGATAAATCTGACGTCAACGAGCGCGCGCTCTTTCTATTGGTTGTTTTGATGGCTAAAAATGAGAAGCTTTTATCGTTTTTGTTATTGTAAAAAACAAAAACAGACGTAAGTTTTTTGACGATAAATTTCGTCATCACATTGTCAAAGTAGAATGCGGATCCACACCACTTTAACAATGTGATGACGAAATTGATCGTCAATAAGAGGACAGACACATAAAAAACTGATGTCTGTATTTGTTAAATGCACCCACTAAGCTACGCCTCGTGAGCAAATCATTACCATGTGTGACTACTTTAACAACGCGGAGTCCAGGTTGTTGAGCATTCTGGGTGTTTGTTGGGGCAGCTATTGCCTTGACTGTTTGATTAACTGGAGAAACAACTGGTGTCATTTTAACGTTTGTGGCAACTTGAGTCAATGCGTTTTGAGCAGGCTGGCTTGAAACTGGTGTCAAGACGACTTGTTGTCCGTTTGCTTGATGTATAATATACTTCTTCTGGACTTGCGCAGTCTGTTGTCTAGGAATAGGTGGAGCAACTACCTACATGATGAAGGAATATGACGCAGGTTATATAGAGGCTTTGCACCATCACAGGATCATGGCAGCCAGGACTGAGGAATAACTGAATTGAGTAAGATTTCCAAGGGGAAAATGTTGTGACTCCTGTCATGGATGCCATCACGTGATGTTGCAAAGTCTCTACAATACCAAAATTCATTAAATGACGAAGGAATGTCCCATTGAATATACGAGAAAACCGAAATGGTATTTCGATTAGAAGAATGAACAAAAATAATGATTAAATGCAAAATTTCTTTCCCATAACCCAAAATGCTTTGCTTTCTGGGGGGTAACCAACCAAAAATCTGTCCTAAAATGAAACGTTCACAATACCTGCTCTTAGCTGTACACTATGGGAAATCAGTTCAGGATGGGAAATTAGAAAATAGAAGCAAAAAATTTTTTCCCATTTTAGACCACTTATTTATTTATTTATTTAATTTATTTATTTACATAACTTTATCCATGATAATTATCTAAGTTCCTAAGCTATCATGGAAGGGGTAAGAACAACAGAGCTTGGCTCCAAATTAAGTGCACCCTAACAAAAAATTAAATTATAATAACAACAACAAAATACGAATAATGATAAACTCTAAGTGAAAAAATCGAGTGGTGATTTACCAATTATACTTAGATGATAGTACCTAACTTAATTTATTTTTTTGTCATTCCCTTGAGAATTATTTCTCTGTTTAACGATTGCACATGAGAAGACAAATGAATATGGAAATGGTACCATTATGCCCAAGCTGAAATGGTCTATTCAGCTTCAAAAGCGTGCAATCTCTCTAGCCAATTATCGCGTGAATTCATGAGCTATGGTATGTAAAGAACACTTATATGACATATATGACATATGTAGACCTCTTTAGCTCAGGAGTAATGTTTACCCATTTCAGACCACGTGCCATTCACTTGAGTATCATTTCTTTGTTTAACAGTTGCGCATGAGAAGGCACATGAATATGGATACGACTCAAACAAAGAATCTCATTCTCAAGAGAATGACACATGGTCTGAGATGGGAAAACATTACACCTGAGCTAAACAGGTCTATTATTGGGTATGTCAAAAACTCTTGAAGTAGTAACTAGGAGAATAATAACATCACGTTTTATTGTTCAGTGGATACTAACCCTTACTTGAAGCTTCTGGGGACTTTGTGCTTCAGTTTTAACCGCCTTTCCTTTTTGCTGTTGAAGAAGAAAAATCAATTAATACCCTACTTCAAATATTTGAATATTTTCATTGAGTTATCTCTAACAATAGGAAATAGGCTGTGCCGGGACTAGAGTACAAACACTAGAGTGAAGTCAATAAACCTGTGCAATAGATGTTAGACTAATACATATTTAAAAATCAAACACACCCTAAATCCATTGTTTGATGTAGGTTCTTAAATTATTTGGAAAACCCAGATTCTTAAAGTCGGGGGCAGAATTGATATCAACAGGGGAGACAAGGCTTAATTATAAACCCGGGATAGGATTTTAATTACACGGATATATTGTAAGCACTCTATTTCCAAAAGAACAAAGCAACAGTAATCTACCTCTCTGAATTCAACATAATTTAGTATTTCGTGTTTTGCATCGAAACAATGGAATTTAGGGCATAGTTGATGTTTTAAACCAGTTGCGGCCCTCGGTCTAGAATTCTAATGCAAAACCATGCCAGTGCGTTTGAACCTTTATTCATAGACCCTAATTCTATTGTTTTCTTTTGCGCTATTTTAGTAGAGTGGTTTTCATAAACCCATGACAATGACATGCCTTATACAAATTAGTAGACCCTAATTCCATTGTGATCTTTTGTTGTCATTTCAGTATTACGCACTAATTTATAATACCTGTTCCACGGGTTTATGAAAATTTCTCTATTACAAATAGACTAGTATTTGACTATTACAAATTGGATAGAAATTTTTATTTCACGGGTTAAATGTAATTTTTATTTCACTCTTACTAACCCGTAAAATAAAAAAATACTAGTCAACAGGTAATAGCCAAATAGACACAGAAGAAAACAATGGAATTAGGGTTAACTTTAAAGTGTATTATTGAAATATCTATTTCACATGGTCTGGCATTATTACAATAAGAGTGAAGTCATTAAACCCTTGAAATAGATATCAGACTAATAGACTTTATAGTAGACGCTAAATCCATTGTTTTCTCTTGTGTTTATTCTAACTCCACTTCATTGCTTTCCCAGCTCCTCTACAACGATTGATGGTCATTTTTTTATGCATGACCACTCAATCAGAATATCAGAAGTGGTCGGGTTCAGAAGCATAGAACATAAAAGCTGAGACCTAAATGGCATATGGGAAATGACATAATTATATTATGATTTATTCATTTGCGCCATCCATGCAATAGGATTAAAATGCCAAACGCGTATTAAAAACAGTGGATGATGCCACGGGTCGCCGGCCACAGCATGCATCTAATTAACGTACTTCCCATGTGCCACTTCGGTCTAAGCTTCTATGTTCTATGTTTCTGAACCAGACAACGATTCTTCAATTGAGTGTATAGGTTCAATTAGAATTACGAGCTACAATAAAGGCAAAATCGAACTTATATCATGTGTATAGGAAAGCACACGACCCCGAGTATAATTTGTTAATAAAACAAGCCTTTAGGTGATAAAAATTTAAAATTTTCAAAACATTACGAGTTCTTATTAAATTATGGATTGTACGAGAAGGTCGTGTTTAAAATATATGTTAAAGAAAAGGCAATCATCTACTTTTCTTTGGTCAATTTTTCCAACGTTAAGATAAAATGATTCTACTCAAGATCAATTGAAATCCATAAAATAATTTCGTTATCTGCTTGTTCTTTTGAATTTTACACTGATCAAGAACGGCAAACCGACTGTCTGTCATTTTTGTTTGTTTGCAAGTGAATGCCGCTGTTGACCGTGCACACACGTGTTTTACATAGCAAGTAATAATAGATTATCCTACGGAGTACAATTAATAATTAATTGCACTACTCTTGACCATTAAGAATCGTGTAATTTTCCTGAGTGTACTATAAGATTACGAGACCTTTACTCTGAGAAAACAAATATTTCAAAATGTCACGCTATCGTGACAAAGCCCTATTATTATTCAAAATTATTTTTAGTGTTTACAAATAATCCTGAACGATTTATTGAAAGCAATCTCGGGTTCATCATTGTTATTCAAAGAACATGTGGGTTGATCATATTATTGTTATACAACCAGTTCCTCAATCACTCAAATCTAACTAAATTTTGCATAAATGGCCGAAACAATAGATTCATATAGAATAATAAAAATATATAAGATACATAGAGCAATGATCGTATTTTTTACCATGCTTTTCCAGGCAGAATAGTTGGTTAATCTTTTTCCAGTAGCAGACACAGAGGTGCTCTCTATTACAGTCTTCATCATCTGGTTTATACTATTAACGCCGAGTCTTTGCTTTTTATACCACACATCTGTCGTAGGCCTGTCAATGATAGCCAAGTAAAAAGGACCGCTTTCGAGTAGTTCAGGAGGACGTCTGCAAAGATACTCTTTCAAAAGTCCAACGGGACATCTAGCACCTCCAGTGGCAAACATTTTGGGTTGACCTAATCTTCGCTTTGTGTTTAATCCACCTTGCCTCGTCTTAGTTGGGTTTTCGCTTAACGTAAAGTACTCGACTCCTCGGTCGTCTCTACATAGCTTCAAATCCTCCACACTCATAGAATAGTGTACTTCCCTTCCACGGAGACCAAAATGCTGAGTTAGAATCCACCACATTGTCTGGCAGAGTGTTCTTGGACTTCCTGAACCCAGTTTTTCGTTCTCCCATAGCTCATCTTCCTCGAGTATCGATCCCGCTTTAGAGACCGGTCTTTTGTCTTTTCTTTCTTTACGAAGTAGCTTGGCTCTTCCCTCAAGGACTTGCTTCGACTGGTGGAATTCACGGTCTTTGGTGATAGAAAATGGGTATCCCTGATCACGCAAATGCCTGTCTAGACTTGCCATCATTACTTTAAGACTTTCTGGTTCATAATGGTCGCCATTTTTGTTTCGTACTTCGGCGTAAAAGCGCTGCAGGATTTCGTCAAGTATTACTGGCGGGTTTTCTTCGAGATTCTGATTTACGTTTCGCTCTTCAGCCCAGCTACGCCAAACTTTCAACCACGTTTGTGTACTCTTTTGAGTGTTTTCATTTTTTGCTTTTTCTTTTAGATTTTGTATCTCGTTTTCATCAAGAACGGCAAAGCGGCTGTAGCTGTCGGCCATTTTCGTTTACGTTTATAAGTTTGCTGCTTATTGGCCGTCTTTAGGCGTGTTTCCCATAGCAACTTAATAGGTACTCCACGAAGTACAATTAAGGATCAGGCTTACTGCTCTCGACCAATCAGAATCGAGTAATTTTAATGAATATGCTATTGATGTTTTTTTCATTATGTTAAACCGCACGACCTCGGGTTGAATTAATAATTTAGAGGTACAAGTGATCGAGTCGACCCGTTGAATGAAAATTACTAGTCAAATGGACACAAAAGAAAACGATGGAATTAGGGTCTACTAAAGTGTATTTTAATCTAAAATATATTTCACAGGTTTAGTGACTTTACTCTAGTTTGAAAGTTATTGTAATAGAAAGAGGCTTTAGGAGAGGCTTTGCTTATTTTAAACCCAACAAATTACTAAGTTCTAATTGGTCTAGTGGCGTACAATTAATCGATCCTTAATTTTTCATTTCTAGTACAGTAAACAAAGCGTGATTCCGCTACCCCCATAGCGTGGATCCTACAGATCAATAAAGGATCAACTGCACTGCTCTCGACCAATCAAAATCGAGTAATTTTATTGAGTGTACTATAAAAGTACTTTTACTCCGACGAAGGACTAGCGTCTGAAACGTCAGTAAGTTTTTCATCTTTTCACGGTGTATAATTTACCCTTTTATCATTACTGCTTCATTAGAAACACTGACGCAGCCCACACTAGTTTTTAGCTAGTTACCTCTTCTCTTTATATAAGTACTAAATGATTTCAAGGAAGACTAACCTGTTGAAGGGCTTCCTTTTGTTGTTTACTTTTTGCCTCTAATGCTTTCATGAGTCTGTCAATTGACACATAATTATCATAAATTAGATATCCTTAATATGCTATTGATGGTTTTCACGGTGGCCATGTTGGAGGAACTTAACAAAAGAATTGTCAATGAATTCTTTTGTTATATCCTCCAACATGGCCTCTGTACCTTTTGTTATTAATCCTCTTGGGAATGGTTGAAAATACACAAAGACAGCAATACACAAGGGACCATTTGAAAGTTAACTGGTTGAGTGATAGCAACTATTATTCACTAAATAGCTACTATTATTGTCAGTCACTAGATACATCTATTTAACATACTATACTTCCCAAGTCCCATTTCAGTCTAAGGCTGTGTTCATAATGTATGGCAGGGGGGAGAGGGTAGGGGGGCAGAGGATAGGGGGGCAGGTGAAATTTAGAAGAGGGGGAGGGAAAAATTTTTACCAGTTAAATGGGTGGGGGGGGGGGGGGGGGTTAAAAAATTTTTCAAGAGAATTGGGGGGGATGCAAGATTTTTAGAAGAAGTTACGAGAGAATTGTTTTGTCATTTAAAGATTTCACCTGCCCCCCTCTGCCATACATTACGGATGCAGCCTTAGTAGCTTCTGTGTTTTATGTTTTGAACTGGATAAATGATTTTGCAATATAAAACACTGATCCATGCACTAACATGAGATACACAATCATATCAAAAATAAAAACAAAACACATAATCAATTACTGGGTTTCACGTGAGGTCATTTCCTGTCTAGTTGGGAATGTTCATCAGCTGAATCACAAGTTTTCAATAGCATTCTTTCTGGTTGACACCACATGGGGGTCAGTGTTTGACCACCATTCGGAGCAGATAATGAGATTCAAAGACTTTTATCAGCTGATTGAAAACCCAGCAATACAAAACAAAAGATTATAACCAAAAAAACTGATTCAAACATTACAGTACATGATTCTATGTTACAATTATCTTAATGATATTATCTTAACGACATTATCTTAACAGTGTGTGTAATAAACATCTCATTTTTGACCTTCATCTAAATAGTAACTGATCTCATTAACTTTTTTTGATTGAAAGAAGTCAAAATAAATGACTTTCAGAATGACGTGTATTCATCAATCATTATCTTGCATCTCATTGGATATATTTATAAATGTATACTACAACCTTTTTGCAATCAAATGTATATCTCATTTCATATATATCAATAATTAAACATACTTTTGAAGCTCTGCTTCTTTTTTCTGAATTTCTTTTTCTTTGACTTGGAGTTCTAATTCTTTGACTGCTTTAGCTTCCTGGGAAAAAGAATAAGAATATATTAGATAATTTGTAATATTGTCATGAGCCAGCACTCTTAAGAGTGAACAGAACAAGTGGTTATACTTTCAGCACCATA
Source organism: Actinia equina (assembly GCA_011057435.1). NCBI lineage: Eukaryota > Metazoa > Cnidaria > Anthozoa > Actiniaria > Actiniidae > Actinia > Actinia equina. The sequence goes on from WHPX01001106.1 coordinate 269,088, forward strand.
AAAAAGTGGTAAAAAGAGGAAAAGAATATATTATATGCAAATGGAAAACTGTCAATACAACAGTTTGACATTTGATCCATATTGCTGTTGTTGAAAACCACAGACTCATTTGCACAGACTTAGAATTGTTTTTATAAGTTGCTATTCACATATAACATTACAGTGACTACACACCAACCAAGGCCATCCCCTAAAACATTTCATACAAATTAGCAAAATCACGATTGAGAATTTAAACAATAGAATTTGTACACAATAGAGTGCTCACACTAAATCAGTGAAACAAATACTAATTTTTAGCACTAAATAGTGACAATCAAACAATAGAAAACAAAGGATTCTGCATGAAATAGTACTATTTAATGTTCACGGTTTTAGTGCGTGCACTCTATATATTTAAAATCCTTAAAAGCATATATTTTACTTTATACGAGTACATGTGTACGATCAGGAGAACACAATTAATTTGGTAACTATAATTACACAGAGTAATTTTCATCTAGGCCCTTCTAGATCGAATGTCTGTATTTAGAAGTGTTTCCATAACACTTCCAGAAAGCAAAAAGTTTTGAAGGTCATGTGCCTATGGAATGTCATGGAAATGCAGTGATTGACATTAATCGCAACTGACTTTGTTACGATGGCAAATTGTACAATTTAGGGTTGCAATTGCAAAGTTTACTATCAATGAAATCAGACTGTCAGATCATAATGACCTATTTACCTTTTCTCTTCTCTTTTTTTCTTCAAGTTCTTTTTCTCTAAAAGTTCAAATACAGTTTTTTGCTGGTGAGATGGAACAAGCCAAATTACACAGGCTTTGGAATTTACTTATTTATTTTTATTTGTTATTTTTAATTTTAATAAATCAACAACTAAATTAGTTAATAATACATGAACACAATTTATTTATTTATTTATAATCAAAAAGAGAGAAAGGAAAAGAAAAAGAAAGAAAAGACAACTTATTGAGCATTCATTCAACGGAAGCTTTGCAATTGTTTCAAGACCCTGGAGACTAGTTTAAGGCTTATGATTGGCCGAATCTTGAGCAATAGACCTCTTCGGCTTGAGGTAATGTTTTCCTATTTCAGATCATGTGTCATTCCCTTGAGAATAAAATTCTTTGTTTGAGTGCATCCATATTCATGTGTCTTCTCATGTGCTACCCAGCGCAAACCTTAAACAAAGAAATGATACTCTAGGGAATGACACGTGGTCTGAAATGGTCAGAAAACGTCAGAGCCGAAGAGGCCTATTCAGTAATCAATAAGAAATTAATCCAGTGTTCTTACCAGGCCGTGCCATTGCGGGATTCGCGCATAAAAAACAGTAATGGCGCACAAATGTCAACTCTATGCGCCCCCAAGGGCGCATTAATTATCCATAGAATTTTTCCTGATAGTTTTAAAAGATTTATAGTACTTTTGAAATAATAAAAGTCGCATCATACTGTCAATAAACAAGGTGAAAGTCCACATGAAACGCCACGAATCGAAACATAGCCGCCATCTTGTATTCCCTTGCCAAGAGGACTGGGACTATTCTGTGTTAACTGACCTTGTTTATTGAAGTCTCAAATTCTATTGTGTTGTCATTACTAATAAAACTGTCTTACATTGTTGTAGATTTGCAACAGAGTTACTGGCTAAAAACATTATTATTCTTTGTTTTAATATTTTGGAAATGGCCCATCCAGTTTTCTAAATGGTCCCTAAATTTCGGATTGGTGGGCCCTTTGACCCCCTGAAAGAAATTCCTGGTCAGAACAATGAGAATCAGGATTTTTTTTGTCAGAAATAACAATTAAAATCTGCATTTCAAATAAATTCAACTCGCTAGGATATGCTAATTAATATATCTGCACTATTCCACTATATACCATTGCACTATAATATTTTAAATCATTTGATCTTACACTGTACTTACAATCTTTTCTTTTGTTTTTGACATAAGGTTGTACTGCTTCCTCCTTTTCCTCCTCCAGCTCCTCCGGCACATCACATGACCTCCACTGTTTCTCAGGATGGTCATAACAGTACCATTTTTCTGGAAGATCTTCAGACTTGACAGAAGCAGGTAGCTTTCTCCATTTCAGACATTCTGGATTATCACACTGAACCCACAACTGATCAGGCACAGACCTTAAGGGTATATATATATGTTATTTACCGGCCAGGAGGTCGGGATAGGGAAAAACTATGCCCGAGGTCTTGAATATACGGACCGAGGCCCGTTTTGAAGACCAAGGGCACAGTTTTTCCCTATCTGGACCGACTATAGTAGGACAATAAATAACTTTTTTTTTTTTTTCCATATTTTTTTAACTTGTTTTGTAATTGTTTTGTGTTGCCGTTTAGCGGCAAAGGATACCGGACCGTGTGCACAGGCAGATACTGACAAAATACAGCCCACTCAAACAGCCAATCAGAACGCAAGATTTTTAGGATACTGGACCGGAAAAAATAATCTCATTTGCGTTTTGGTCTGACTGTTTGGTCTGGTTTATGATATTCCATGATTTCGGGAAACTAGTGATGCAATACTTTTAATACTTATAATAATTCTACCTAAGTGAATAGTTGAATGGTGAAATCTTTCTTTATGTCCAGTGATTGTAATTTTAGAAATAAATATTAAAGGGGCACTTGGATGAAAACTCGGACCCCAATTTTTGAAAGTCTGAATAATTGAAGTATTTGAGGATAATATGACTCAATTATGACTATGTAAACATGATTAGTGAAGATTTTAGCCTGGGAGTCACTTGCAGATGAGAAATTTTGGTTTAAAAGCAAAAACAACAATAGGGTTGAGTAAATGACGTCATCTACTCACGATTTAGATGCTGAATAAAATTGATCATTTATATCCCCTACTTTTTACTGTGAAGAAAATATGTTGCTTGGCTACTATCTGGGCCATATAGATAAGTTTAAACAAGTTTCAAGTCATTTCCAATTTTCATCGATTTTCATCCAAGTGCCCCTTTAAATACAGAGTTCTGCACTACTTACTCAACCTCCTTTGGTTCTGGAATAAGTGCATTGCTGTTGGTCTGTGCTTTTCCTTTCTTCTCATTCCTAATAACACAAAAATATATAAATCAGGGATCTTTAGTAGCACTTACAATGTAGACTCCTGTACGTGTACTGCCATCTTTCATTCTGTCTATCCTTTTCTGTGAGTCCTTTCCATAGTGTCTGGAGAGGGAGACATTCCCCATTGCTCTAATTAAATGGTTTTTTTTTCCTTTTGTTAAACTAACAAACAAAAAACAACACTTTTTTAAGTGCTCCAACCTCCGGCTTTGAATTCTCTGTTCTGCTGCAGGGTTAGTCTCAATTTTGTATGCAATTACTTTGAATATATGTGTCCACGAAGGTCTGTGAAATTGCAAAGTGTTTGTATTATTGAAGTTGTTTAATTTACTGTAATTGGCATTTAGATACTGAAATAAGGCTGACCTTGTATGAATGATCAAGGAGCACAGAATTATTTGAGGAATTCAAAACAGTTTATTTTTTGATGCTAACATCACTTACACTTCCTGCAGTGTACTTTATTTCTGAATGGAGCAAAGAAAAAAAGCTGGATTTTTCCCCTAGTTTAATTTAATGCGTGTGCACACATGCCATATGGTTTGATTGCATTTTTCTTTGTGAATTGTAACATTTTTCATTTCCCTGAAGATGGCCCAGTATAGTAGGCCAAAAGCTCGGATCATATTATTAAATTTATGGTTGATAAGACAAACTATTATCAATGGTTTTTTTGTTTAGTTAAAAACCATAATTTCCACAATATATCTATTCTCATCCTCACCAGTAATCATTTAGCTT
>WHPX01001107.1:0-45941 GCA_011057435.1 Actinia equina
ATTTACTTCCGTTCGAGTTTTTTCATTGGGTTTTGTGGTTGTAAATTTGAAATTTTTTTCGGGCAAGTTACTGCTAGTAATTTTTCCCTGCTATGCACAACATGAAAGAAACTCAAAAATAAAAACCTTATAAAAAATATATATCGGCATCGTGTCAGCGCGTACTCTATATTAGAATTTTAGCGGGAATATAGTTCACCCCCTGTTGCCAGGTAACCAGTACATTGTAAGGTGTCAATGAAAACAAAATGGCGACAAACAAGAAGATTGTGAGCTTATATAACTGTCACATTTCTCCCAGTTATTGACGTATACATCCAATTATTTGATTAAATTAAAAACTGGAATAGTTAAAATAAAGAACGAAGGTAAAAGGACGTTTTTTTAGGTAAGTGTAGTTTATTTTTGAAGCATTTGTTTGGGAAATGTTTTCCGCTTTTTGTTTGATTTGGTCGTCTTTATGAGATAAGAGGCTCAAAACCTAAGATTAAAACAGTAGTATCTTAAGTTCGTATACTTAATTATGTCGTATTTTGATTCACCTGTAAGAGAACAACTTAACATTCTCTGTGAGCATTTTTTTTTAGACGAAAAAACCATTCTATTTGTAAGAAAAACTGAAGCCATTGTGCAGGAAAGCTTGAATAAAAGCCTCAGAATAAAAATATAGCGAACTTCAACCGAGTGTTGTGTAAACATTTGACGTGCTTGAGGGTTAATTCATGTTTAATTATATATTTTATTTGCTTACAGGAAATTAAGGTTGACTGAGAACTCCAAGTTCATTGTAGAATTTTTGCCCTTTTCGTACAAATCCAAACCATGGCTTCTTTTGCATTCTCTAATGGCTTATCAATTCACTCTCAAGCGATATCGTCTTCTCCTCTCCTCCAAGGCGGAGATTCATTAAACCTCACGGTGATATCTCCTACAGCTCACAGGAACATTTTACATCGAACTCGACAGCTTGCAGAAGACTTCCAGGAAAACAACTAGACGTCCAGGGAATTATTATACTACCTCTATTTTTAAAATTATTATCATCAATAAACAGATCTAAAGAAATAACCTCAGATCTTTCAAACTGTTCATTTATTCCAACATTGGATATTTCAATGATAAATTATGCGAACGCTTCAAATTCATTTTCAACATTTCTTCATCTAATGTCAGCTGGACTTTGCAGTTATTTTTTTCCATTAATGTAACCTCGGACATCCCTCCTGATTCATGGATTAATATTACGACTAAGTTACTGATTGCTGGTGAATATACAAATTGACGCTTGTAAGGTTCAAGTCCATTCCAATAAGTGATTTCTTTGTTACGTTGAACGGAACATCACTACCAGAAACGCCCCTTAATGAACTAACACTAGATGAAACTGTTAATTATGGAATTACCATGATTATTCCAAGTATAACTACAGAGCTAATATTAACGATGGTGCTGCCTTCATTGGGAGGCCAAACACCAATGAAGTGGTCGCATACTATTGTTACAAGTATTGCCCCTGGATTAACAACTGAAAGGTTGAACGTTGGATCTGCTGGTCAACTTTATGTCGGCGAAGCTTATAGAAGTAGTTTTCCATTTATTACAAATGTCGCAAAACTTAATTTTGGGAAGACTTCTAATATTAAATCATATCAAAATAACAGTGTCAGCATTGGCATTGATGTTGAAGCAAAAGTACTGCAGAGCGAACGGTTTATACAGGAAATGATGGTAACATTACCTTTGAGCTTGCTTACCAGACACTTAATGGAATGCGTCATATTGGGCCAATTTATAATTCGCTAAATCTCAGTCAACCTCCCCTGTTGTGTGTGTTAGAAGTGGTTGGTGGTCCACCGCATTACCAAGGCAATGATTAGTAAAATATAATTTCAGGATTGAAAACCCACAGTTTTCCACTGAAGCAGCTGAAAATATTACTGTTGCTTTTACTGTACAAGAGGATGTGGTTATTCAAGATTTTTCAGCAAATATTTGCAGTGAATTTCACTGCAGTCCTTTACGTCTGAGCAATTTCAACTCATCAGTTAAAAATTCTGCAATCAGTAGGTAAGCTGATCTTAGGAGTTGTTCTTTTATTATTGGGGGGGGGGGGGGGGCATAATTTGCTTGTTAATGCATACCAGAAATCTGTCCCTCCCTGTCCATTATAATATAAAGAATGGCCTCTCCCTTTTTTCCAATCTATTTATCAAAAAAATGTTATTCAACTCAGATATTTTGTTGTGCCCCCCTCTTTTGTTTATCTATTTAGGACACGGCTTTCTTACAGATCAAATTGTAATTTAGCAAGGAGAATATCCTGATTTTTTAATGACCCCCCCCTTAAATCCCACCACACCCTTACCCATCCTATGATTATTCATATTAATATATTATTGAAAAAAGACACATTTTTATTAATGATTTTTTTTGTAAAGCAAGTGCACTGAGGCTTGATTGAGAAGTAATCATTATTTATTTATTATTATTCTATTCTTTATTTTTCATCAGCACACTCATTGTGTATTATTTTTCAGACTAAATGTAAGCTCGTCAATCCATGGTAATCTGACATTATTGCTGCGGCCATCAGTTATTGTCGGTAGTAATGTACAATCTAATTTGACACTGTCATATACACGCCCATCTTGGATCAGCCCTGCTCTAAAAACCACGACCATTTATATACCCATTCGCCAAGTGCATTTCTCTGGCCCATACAACATCAACAGCTCAGTATTGAGTCCTAACGACAACCAAGTTATCATCCCAGGAGAAGATGTTACATATCAGTTGAAGATGATGATGCCAGTGTCGAGGAGTTCTAAGCTTGTTATTGTATTCAGAGGTGAAGGCACTGAATCTATAGGTGGACACGTTATTGGTGTTGGAGTAAATATCCAGTCAGATAGTAATCAACCTTTGCCAGGAATGGGTAAGTGGCACACATTATAACCTCTATATTTTTTGAACCCTAAAAAAACCTCTAAAGGCCGGTTTAGACGGTATGATTTTCGCCTACAACTATCGTATACAACATGCTCGTGCCATCCTACAACTTGAGTCGTAGCGTGTAAATCAAGCCTACAACTCACCTACGACAGACGTGAGCGTGTTGTATACAATAGTAGTAGGCAAAAATCGAACCGTCTAAACCAGCCTTGAGCTAATCAAAGTCAGGGCATGGCTAACTCACAGACCTAACCCTGAAACACCTCTAAGCTGATCTTAGTCAGAGCACTGCTAATGCTAGTTCAACCTCTAGGTTTATTTATGTCAGAACTTGGCTATCTCACAGATCAAATAGTAATTTAGCACTGGGAGAATATCCTGAGAGCTCAGAAAAAACTTTTGAATCAAGGGAAAGACCTAATGAACTTTGCTCACACATGAACTGAGTTTGGGAATCAAATCAGAATCCCTCTAATATTATAAGTTGAGACATAGGTGCATTGGCCACCCCAATTACAGGATATAGATATTTTGTGATATTTTAAGTGCCATCAGAAGGTTTACTACCAACTGAGCTTTTCTTCTCCAAATTTCATATTGAACTGCTCGAGAAGCTAGCCAGACTAAGTTGCAAAGCCTGCTGCCCTCTGCATATATCTATTGGCATGGAACACACATCTCTTGACTTTTTTACCATGCTCTACAAATTATTGTTTCCTTCGAGTAAAAACTCCTCAGAAGATAAAATAGGTTGACTAATAGGGCTACTCTTCTAGATGGGCTAATCTAAAACTTACTAAAAAGGATATCCATCCCTTTTTTCAGCTTTAAATATCACCCAATCTAGTGAAGGATTGCCCATTAATGTCACAAGTCCAATTGCAATGGGTGTTTTTCATGGTTTGTCTAATAATGGTAGCTCTAGTCTTCCTGGTAGTGCAGAAATATCCTTCCAAACAAATGTCCGTGCTTTCGATGCATTAAAACTTGATGGAAAGAGTTTGTTTCCTTGATGGCTGAAGCATATGTCAATAGTGAGCCTATGCCACAGAGATTCACCTTTAAGTTAAAGGTAAGATTTATTTTGTTCTTGGGGGAAGGAGAGGTGGATGAAGTGAGGGTGAGAGGGAGAGTGAGAGGTAGGATGAAATGGAGGGAGGGTAAAAGGGAGTGTAAGAGGGAGGGTGAGTAGGGATGAAGGGTGAGACAGATGGAGGGTGAGAGAGAGGAAGGAAGGACAGAGAGAGATGGAGGGTGAGAGAGAGGAAGGAGTGTAGGGTCAGAGGGTTGGAGGAATAGAGGGAGGATGAGAGTGAGAGAAGGTTGAAGTGGAGTTCCGACTCCATGCAGCATCTAGAATCCATGTCTTGTTGTTAGTATCAGATTCTCTTTGACAGTTTCATAACTGGTATACCTAGACCCCCAATAAGGACCCATATTAATAGGGCAGCTGTATTAAGTGAGTTTATTTGAGGGTAAATACATATTGCTGGTATAGAAAGTATTAAGCATAACAATGGTGTGTGTGTCCATTATACATGAGTGTCTGAGGTCTGACGGTTGTCAGTATTAGGCTTTTATTAGGCTTTTATTAGGCTTTTATTAGGCTTTTATTAAAAATATAGAATTACTAACTTTCAGATCATCAAGCCTGAGCTACAAGTGCATTCTTCTGTCACGCCAACCAATCGAGTGAAGCCACAACAAGTCCTCTCTTTCTCTGTCACCCTTTCACACACCCAAGCCTCCACATCTCATGCTTATGGAGTATTGCTTGAGATAGCAGTACCTCACCAGTATCTTACCCTTAATGTTGGGTCTATCCAGCCCCAGGGAGCAGCTATACGGGTTGTTAATGGCCACCAAGCACCTAGTCGATCTAGCAGGTACCACAAATCTTGTACATTAAGATCATGACACTAAAAGCAAGCTTGGGCTCCCTTGGATTATTGTGAGGTCATGTAAACAAAGCTGATTGGTCTGTACAATGTAGAACTGAACAAATACTACTGATAAATTTGATAGAACATAATAATTATTTATATGACGCACTTCACCATCAGCGACCAGCGACCAATGGTGACTCCAGAACCATTTCAGGGAGGTGGCTGTTACCTAGAAAGGCATCATGTAGCATCCTTTTTAGGTTTTACCTATATCATTTATCCTTATCAACTCCAAAGCAGGGTGGTTAGTGACCCAAACCATCCCAACTGAAAGCAGTAGTCACCCATTGAAACTGCCATTGACAGATCTCTCATGGTCATGGCATGGGTTTCTTTATGTACCATTTGTAATGTTTTTCCGTGTTTGTTCTGTAGGTACAACGACTCTCTCACCAAGGTTCTAGTGTATCAAGTTGACACATTTCCTCTACCCACCCCTCCCTCCAAGAACTTCACCATGACATACGCAGCATCAACTGTCAGTAATCTTCCTTCTAGTATATTCATCCAATCACCAATGTTCCTGAGCTATACTATATTACCCAACAAGGTTGTTCCACACAATGGAGGGCTGTACAATACAAGCTTTTATGGGGTAAATATTACAAAGATATGATGTAAATACTCATTATTAATTTATCAATAGGCTGATATACATTAAATGGAATTTGGGCATTCATCGACCTTATTGATGACGTCATTTTTTGACCGCTTAGTTGTTGACGTCATTTAATGTGTTCATGTCCAGTGATGTCATTCAAAAAGAGACGTCATTTCTCGCCGTCATTTGATGCCTTCAGGTCCAATGATGTCATTCAAAATGAGGTCATTTCTCACTGCAATAAGCAACTTCATTATGACATCATCTGTGACTATATTGTTGACTTGACATCATTTGTGATCTTCATGTCCAGTGATGTCATTCAAAATGACATCATTTCTCACTGCAATAAGCGACCTCATTATGTCATCATCTGTGACCGCTATATTGTTAACGTGAAGTCATTTGATGTCTCCATGTAAATTGGTTTCATTCAAAAAGGGACGTCATTTATCATACAATAACCGACCTCATTAATGACATCATTTCAGACACTTCGTTGTATTTGTTCTGCATGACTTATGACATTCCTTCTCTGCTTGATTTAGGCCAAGTTTTACACCTTTCGTCCCCCGCCATACGTACAAGCGATCTACACATCATCACCAAGGGTTCTGGATGCTGGAGACAAAGTTGCATTTGATCTCACAGTCAAGCACAATGGCAATGCTAGTGACACTCCCCCAGCCTATGACCTCCAAATGACTCTGAAATTCCCTTCACTGGACAACAAAAGTGTATCTGTAAACTGCAACAAAGGGTCTCCCTCCCTTAACCTGTCGACTAGCTCAGGTTCATTAGTCATTGGTGATTTGATTTATGGCCAGTCCTTCTATTGTAACATCACAGGGAGGGTCATTGCGCAAGTGAGTCCCAATCAAGACATCAGCCCTGTAATCCAATACACGTACTATCCTACTACACCAAGACTTGCTGAGTCTATCCACTATCACACCTTGATCAGAGCGCACACTCTTATTGCCGCCATCAATACGACTGTCACAGCCAGTCCAAATGCGCAAAGGCTATTGGCAGGAGAAGATTTGGACTTCAGTCTTCGATTACTGATTCCTGAATGCGTGACGCAGTTAGCACTTACAGTTACCATGCCAACGCTGTCACTTGTGGGAACTGGCTTCGAGCGGCAAAGACGAAGTATTTTAATCCATGACAAAACGAAACAAATAAGGTTTGTTGACATGGTGGTTTAATATGTCTATCAGTATTTTAATCATAAGCGTGCGCTTTATTGGTTTATCCCAGGGGAACCACATACAGCTCTGTACGTACGGTTTCACAGACTGGTAATTTTATAGACCCCTTGCAGCACGCCGGAATGCAGCGTTTGGAAGACATAACGATGGGTTTGCAATTCTCAGGAGATTTTGTTTGTTTTGTCCTCCAAGTTGAGCAGCTTTGACGTCACATGCAAGGGTTCTATAGCTAATCAACAGCCTTACCTCAATGGAATAGACCATCTTTAGCATGGGCGTAAAGTTTTCTTTTTTCAGACCACATGTCATTCTCTTGAGAATAAGATTGTTTGAGTTGTATCCATATTCATTTATCTTCTCATACACAATCGTTAAACAAAGAAATGATACACAAAGGAATGGCAAGTGGTCTTAAATGGGAAAGCATTCTACAATACAAACAACTTCAACAATACACAAGGGCGGATCCAGGGTTTTTTTGAAGGGGGGTCTCAGGGGTAAATTTTGTGGGCAAAGGAATCCCAGTCGCATTTTTACCACAAGAAGCCCATTTGACCTCAGGAATGACAGGGGGGTCGCGACCCCCCCGACCCTCCCCCTGGATCCGCCCTTGATACAAACAACTTTAAAATTCAACGGACCATCACTGGAACACATGAATATTCTACTCAAAAACGAGGCTAACCCTAAGCAACAGAAAACTCAAAACTGGAGTACTACTTTTGAATACGATACACCAAAAACTGTATCATTTATTGAGTATCTTGTCTTTCTCTTACAGTGGCCGCGTTCGTCGAAGTGTAAACACAGTTGACGTTGTTCGACCATTACTAAACGAAAGCTCAACATCTACTGACGTCAACAGCAATCTAACCATGACCAACCCTTCCCCTAACATCACCCGACCCAACACCACCACCCTAAAGATTGATTTTGGCTCTGTGCAAAAAGCCCCAACCCCACTCCAGTCGTTTGAGGGGATAACCATATACCTGAAGTTCAGGAGTGCTTACCTACCTTTGGTGCTTAGTGGGCGTGACTTTGTGTTGACTGCTCTACTTAACTACACTGGAGGAGAGTTGAATTTGCCCGTTCCCTTCACGATCATTGGTCCGTTGGTGAAGCCTTTGCTTGTTATTACTAAATCAGTACAGGTAAGAACGTTGGGAGCCCTGTGATATTTTTATCTAACACTTTAATTGAAATTGGGTTCCCTGTGGTAAGAGCTTAAGGGGCCATTTTGTATCGGGGAGGAGGGAAGGGCGACGGGATTCTCTTGGTAACCCATATTAAAAACCTGACCCCCCCCCCCCCCCCCCCCCCCGCTTTCTGTTGTTGCATAAATATGGCCCCTTCCTTGTTTTCAATACTTGTTATTTTAAAATTGCTGTTAAACTCGATTTCCGTTTGTATGGTTCCCCCTCTTGACCCCGATTCTTGTATTGACCCCCGGAGAACCCAACACTTTGTCGAAATGGACAAATAAGGTGCTGGAATACCCAAGCTAGACCAGAATGCAATACGGTCAGCACTATCTCAGGAAGGTGACTGCGACGAACCCAGTGATATTCTTCATTTACATTGGACAAGAGTCACACAAGTTCGATTAAGTTTCACAGTTATTAATAGTTCATTGTCACGCAAGTTAGTATCATACATTATCTTCATCACTCAGTTATATACATATAAAACTAATTGAAAAAACGTAGCCGGGTTCGAGGGCCTGTCATATCATCGAAGCTGAGACTGAAAAGGAGTTTGGGTACTCCGAAATGTGCATTATATTTGCATATAGACATGTAAAAATGCACAGTAGAGCAAAGTCGGTCGACCTAGATTAACAACATGCCAAAGCCATGATGCATAAAATGTGCACAGGAAGGGAAAACTGCAATAAGCATGAAATTAGAATAATTGTTTGTCTTCCCATGCTCCCGTTCGGCCTTAGCTTTGATGATATAACCTTTTTTGAACTCGATTAGGTGTATACACCGATTACCCGATCAATTAGGTGTATACACTTATTTCAATAAATTAGTCACCAAAAACCTAGAAAGCTGAGATTACTGAGCATCATGGGAAACTTTTCATATCAAAAAAGCATATATATACAAAGCTTTTTTAATACAAACTGCAGCTCGATGATGCTCAAAAGAGGTGAGACTGTAACCGGTAAAAAATTCGCAAGTCCATGAACAGTTATCAAGCGGTTGAACGTGAAAAATGAATCTAACCATAATCCTTGTCGGCCTCAGCTTTATAGCTTTTCAGTTGACTAACTTTATTGAAATAAGTGTATATATTGATTTTTTCAGGTGAACGACAGTGAGCGTGACTCACCATTGCTATTCTACAACGTGACAGTCACGCATAGCCAGTATTCCCAGTTTGACGCTCACGACCTCGTTATTCAAGATAACACCAAAAACATGAACATACAACGGTCCTCTGTGCTTCCTATAAACAACGTATTTGTGTCCTACCCTGATGTCCACACTTACAACATCAGGCTTGTCATTTCTAAACTTGCAGGTAAATTGAGAACACGAATTCCTCTTAGTACTGTATGTAGTACGTCTAGAGCTTTCCTTTCCCCCACAGAAGCAAGGGTGGCTTAGTTGGTTCGCTCCAGCAAAAAAAAAAATTATAGAAAAAATCTGTTTAAATAAAGGTTCACAGTCACTCACATCTTTGTAGCTTAAAGTTTAGGTACTCAACATACCCCTTCCATGGAGGGAGAGGGAGAGGGAGGGGGGGGGGGGGGGGAGCACGCCTTCAATCCGATTTAGCGCACAACAGTGAAGTGGCTCAACATGACTTTTCTCTTCTTCTTTATTTGTAGTGGGAGAAAGTGTGAGTCTTTCGTACAAAGCAAGTTTCTTGATCAAGGAAAAGGTACGAAAAACAGCTACTATTAATTCGACTAACTTAAAGAGTACGAATACACAAGGAAATGACAAGATATTTCATTAAAATCCTTTAAAAAAGAAATGGCGTTTCATTCTTCAATGCAGCTGTGATTGAATGGCTTGTGTTTCCTCGCCTTTTGATTTAAATATGTTGCGCATGCACAATAATGTGACTCTTAAATGGCTTCCGTATTCATGTGTTGTGATTGGCCAGCGAGCACTTCCATTCTTTTGATTGGTTTAGAGTGTACATCATTAGACAGCACAATGTAGCCGACTCAAACAAAATCTCTTTCATTTACCTATCTTTATTATATCCCTCTTTAAAACAACAGCGTCAAATATTTTGGTTTTTTTAGGACGAAAAACAGACAAATTTGCCTGCCACTGTGACATGGAAGAGTATACAGGTATCGTATCTCAAGAGCGCATGGTTGTGCGCATATTCTTAATCCATCAAGTCATCCCTCTTTCTGATCGTCGTATTATAACATTGTCTCCCAACAGATCAACAGTCCTATCTATTCTGTGAGCAGTAACCTGACGGCTTGTGTTAGCAGATTTGATACAAATCGATGGAAGGTAGGCGCACAATAAGATATGCTTGCTTTACTGTCTTGAGAAATGCAATCATCAATAGACACCTAGATAAGATTATCATTCACCAATGCAGGCCAACTGGGAGGACTTCACACTTGATCTCAGAGCGCACTTTCAGTTTTCATTCTGACAAAATGCCTGGCAATTGATCGAGCATGCGCAATAAAAATGACAGAGCTCAGGACTTGGCAATCTCATACCCAGAGCCTGTGAGCATTTTTTTCTTTATTAGTCCAAGACAGTGCACGCTACCCATTTTTTGAAACTTCCAAGCCATTTTTTAAAAATTCTTTAGTAAGCGCAACAATGATTGTCAACTCTTGCGACTTTTGAATAAGATGCTTACAGGAACTTTATAATTCTTAGATGCGTTTAAAGTCCATAAAAAAGTTTAAAAAGTTGTATATCGAACCGAAGACCTTTACACTGGAAAATGTTGAGCAACAAGAAATCGTTTTCTGATTGGCTAATTCGCTTATGCTGAACTAGTCACAAGACTTATGTTATGTTGCCACGTGCAACGGTACAAGCATTCATAATCATACAGATGGTAAAACTAGTACTTTTGTGAGGTTTTACGGTTTTTACATGAGTTTTCAACAGTGTAACGGATCTTTTTAGCTGTTCTTGTGACAGAACATCAACATGAACATTGGATAATGTAAGTGTTTTAATTGTTTTCATCCTTTAGACTAAAGAAGTAACCGGTTTCTTTGCTCTTGGTGTTTTGCTTGGCTTACTGCTTGGTATCATTTTGGCTATTATTATCATCGTCCTGATCATCAAGTGTTGTGACAAAGGAAAAATTGCTTCTTGTTACTCGGTTAGTACTGTATTCTCTGGACAGCTATCCTTACCCCTTTGGAGCAACTGCATCATGCACTGGGGCTTAACATTGATAGGTGCATAATGCCCTGCAAATCATGATGGAAGTAGTTTGAACTCTTTGTAGAACGAGCCATACGACAATAGAAGTCATGGTTATTGAATATAAGCAACTGCATCATACTCTCAAATGATATGCAGTAGTTTGAACTCTTTGTAGAACGAGCGATACGACAATAGAAGTCATGGTCATTGAATATAAGCAACTGCATCATACTCTCAAATGATATGCAGTTGTTGGAACTCTTTGTAGAACGAGCCATGCATCAATAGAAGTTATTATCATTAAATATCAGTGTGCATATGATTTGCGGGGTACTCTGTAGCTTACCCCTCCCTCTCTCTCTCTTTCCCTCTTAAAGCTTTTCGTTTTTGTTAGTAGAAACACTCGTGATTTTCTTCCCTTTTTTCCCACCTTTTCCTTCCTTGATCTCCTCTACTTCTTCTCTGCTCGCTGAAAACTTTATTTGCTTCTTAATGACAGGGTTTTACTTTTAAAGTCAGCATGACCATATTGCATGTTGCATGTATTTTCGTTCTCTTTGCCCCACCAATCCCTCTACATTTCTTCTAATTCTTCCCCCTTATAATTCTCATTTATTTGTTGTTATATCCTGTCAGCGTTTTACTAATAAGGACAGCATGACCGTACTCACGGGTGGTGCAAAGTATGTCTTAAGTGGAGAGGACGACCCCCCTGATAAGAAACTTGTGGCCAGGCACAACGAACCTAGGTATGAATAAGCCAGATCCTACGATGATATATTCTTGAGATACAACACTTGTTGATTAGCTTGCTGCCACCTTCATGTAGGGAGTTAACGGAGGCACACGCCTTAAAATCGTCAAAATATTTTTTATGAAAGTAATACAAAGCGGGTGTATATGTCTCTGTACTGTGATATAAACACTCTGGGCTGCTAATGTAATACGATTAAGAGGGTCCTGAAGGGGGGAGTCCTTATCCCATTTCCCAGCCCCCATTTTGACCAAATACCATACTCCCAGCCTGTGTTTTGCAAAAATCCATTCCCATCTTTTGATTGTTTTTTTTTTTTTTTGTTTTGTTTGTTTTTTGTTTTGTTTTTGTTTTTGTTTTTGTTTTTGTTTTTGTTTTTGTTTTGTTTTGTTTTGTTTTGCTTTTTGTTTGTGAATGCCTTTCCTGCCAGTTCATATCATTCCATTTTCCCAGCCCAAAAAGGGACCCTCAATTAAAAAGGTGTTGCCTGATGTCTGTACTTGTCATTTGTCGACCAGCATCGTCAAGACAGACGAGAGTATCGTTCCCATTCTGAGTCTAGACAAGTCCTCACAAACAGACAAAGAGCTTGACAGGTAAGCTTGCTTGGAATTGAAAAGGAAAAAACAAAATAAAATTGGTCAAGTAACACTCAATTTTTTTGTTAAAGAAAGGCTTTAATTTTTCTATCATTTCCATTTTGCAATCTCCTCCACGGTCCCTGAAAGCCACCATTTTGTTGCCACGAATAGCACCCCCCCCCCCCTCCCCCCTTCCCCCATGCCTACGTCTCCAAATAGATGCTTATTTATACATTAGCCATTAACCATTATTTATACAGCCTTGATTTGCAAGCCACTGCTGACCTAGAGGTAGAAATAGAAATCCAGCGACACAACATGTTTGTTGATGCGCTGTCACTGCTAGTAAAAAAACTGCGCGTCAAGAGACACATATCATCCAGCCAAGAGAAGAAGGTGCGTAGGACAAATTGAATAAAATATGCGAATATATATTGAATTAGCACCTCTTTTCACCGCCCTGCAGTCAATCTTTGCCAAGAATTTTAGGGATCTTTTCTCGTGAAAGCAGCGCTGCGCTTTAGTCTTAAGACTGTTCTATAATTGTTGTTGCCGGCGTTGTTGTTTTTGTTGTTGCTGCTACTGGAATTCTGTTGCTGTTGATTTTATTTCAGTTGTCGTTGCTGCCGATGTCAGTTCAGATGTTGTTGAGGTTATTATTGTTGTTGTAGTTGGCGTTGGTACTGTTGTCCTTATTGTTTATTTTTCCCGCCAAAAGACGATGGAAAAACGTTTACCACCTTTGAAAAACAAACCTTGCTTCAGTTGTTGTTGCTGTTAATGCTGTTGTGGTTGCTACTGGTGTTTCGTTACTGCTCTCGTTCAATTGTTGTTGCAGTTCGACAGTTGTTGTTGTTGCTGCTGTTGTTGCTGCTGTTGTTGCTGCTGTTGTTGCTGCTGTTGTTGCTGCTGTTGTTGCTGCTGTTGTTGCTGCTGTTGTTGCTGCTGTTGTTGCTGCTGTTGTTGCGGTTCGACAGTTGTTGTTGTTGCTGCTGTTGTTGCGGTTCGACAGTTGTTGTTGTTGCTGCTGTTGTTGCTGCTGTTGTTGCGGTTCGACAGTTGTTGTTGCTGCAGCTGCTGTTATAATTGTTGCTACTGATGGTGTTGCTATTGTTGCTGTTTCTGTTGTTGTTTATTCTCTGTTATCAAGAGAGTATGGAGTAACTTACTTCATACTCTCTTGATGTTATTTATCTTATTTGTATAGTTTTTGTCAAGTCTGAAGGCAGAATTAGGAAGCTTGGCTTACAAGATATCTGCAGAATTTAAACGAAAATCCGCAGAGATAACAAAAAGAATAAGAAACGAAACAAAGGTTTGTTTTACTCCACTTATCTCTTCCCTTCCCTCCTCTCCCCTCTTTTCTCTCCTTTTCATTTATTGATATCGTTATTCTATTTGCTTTTCTCATTTTTCTTTCCAATTTTTCTTTCCAATTTTCCTACTATAGATAAAAATCAAAGTACAAGCCAAACGTCAAGCAAATGAAAGACACGAAACAGAAAACAAGATCAAGGGTCTTGTCAGCGCGGTAAGATCGATAACTACTCGGGTCAAAGTAACATCAAACACCATCTGGGCCCTTAAATCCTTATCCAGTGGATAAGTCGATGCTAGTATCCAATAACTTTATCCACTGGATAAGATTTATTCGTCGTACAGCGCTATCCACTCTTCGTACGATCGGGCCTTCATTGTATTTACATCATGTTGACAATCGTGGTTTTCTTTCTTGTCCAGCGCGAACGCAACGAAATCATGGAACTGCTGCGAAAAAGACATGCCAAGGAAGAAGAAGAACTGAGAAAAAAGGCTAAGCTTGATCTGGATGTAGAGCTGGAGAAACTTAGAAAGGCAAGACCAATGATTGAACACTTCCCAGGTTTTCCTTGCCTTTCATTTCAGCCTTTTGCCTGAATCCTTCAAGCATTACTTCATGATTGATGAATTATACCCCTTCCTTTTCCCCCTCCCCTTCCTGGAGCTGGTGATAGTAGGCTTTCCTTGCCTTTCTTTTCAGCTTTTGCTTGAATCCTTTAAGTATTACTCCATGATTGATGAATTATACCCCTTTCTTTTTCCCCCTCCCCTTCCTGGAGCTGGTGGTAGTGGGGCAGGGTTTTAATTAAATAAATTGCCACCGTAGGGTAAAGTGTTTTACCCTTGGGCACCTTGGAAGGGGGAGGGAGCTAAAAAAGGGGGAGGGTAACCTACGTCAAACGCTCCCTCTCCCGGAAGTAAATGAACAATTTTTTTTCCATTAGGAAATATCTGTAGGTAAAAGGTTTGCTACGAAGGAATGTCAAAGCAAGTTTTTACAGGATCTGATTAAAGAAGCGCGCTTCAATGAGGAACACGCTAATGATATTGTTAGAGAACATATGTCCAATATGGCTGCTGTGGAGAGGGTCATGGCAGAAGAGAGGTCGAGGAGGCTGGTTGCTTTAGAGATGAGACTTGCAGAAAGACGAGCATTAGCACTTCAGAAGGTAACTGGCCGACCTACTGACTAACAGCTAACTAACTGACCAACCGACTTGCCGGCCGACTGAAGGATTGAACAACCCACCGACCGACCGACTGACTGGCAGGCTTCCTGGCTGAATGACCGACCGACTGACTGACCGACTGACCGACTGACCGACTGACCAACTGACCGACCGAATGACTGACTGACTGACTGAATGACTGACTGACTGAATGAATGAATGACTGGCTGGCTGGCTGGCTGGCTGAATGACTAACCCCATCACTCTACATTTCTCTACAGCATGAAGATGAACGTCACAACCAGGTCATTTTAAAGGCTGTTGGCGATCACCAAGATGAAAGCCTGGAGAATTTAGTCAGGTAAAGCTTTATTATGTTTACCTGTTTTAATGTATGCATGCCAATCCTCTATTTTTCTTGATCACTCTCCATCATTGCGCCAACTGACCAACCGATTAACTGACGTTTCATTTAATTGACCCCCATCACTCTGAGCATGTTGTGCAGGCGGATTAGCCTAATTTTCACAACAGCATAAAGATAAACGTCGCAAACATGGCCAGAGCATAGTAACCCCTGGTGGATGAGAGTGAAGGGCAAGTCACTCTTTACCCCCCTCCCCCCTCGCACATGGAAATTTGTAGACCAAATTAGACATTTCATACTAGCAATCTAATGTGCGGTTAGACAGCGATGGGCAAGGGGAAAAGAGTACTACTCGTTTCATCTCATACTTGTGTTTTAAGATCTTCCAAGCTGAGCGATGCAGATGCAGCAGCTTATCGTGAACAGTACAGAAAAGAGATGGAAGCCCTAGACAAGAAACTGCAGAAAGAAAGACAAAAACAGGCAAAACACCTCCATACCAAGCTGACTGCATTGAAACAGAAGAGAATGCAGGATAAGGTGGATTCATGGATGTTCATTATTTTTGAGGGGAGGGGAGGGAGAGAGAGATGAGTGTAATCTCTTGCATGTGACGTAAAACGACCTCAATTTGGAATTCTCAATCTCTTGAGAGTTGGAAACCTATTGGTTTGTCCTCAAAAATGAGCTGCATTCCGACGTGCTGCAAGGGGTTCATAAATCGTGGATAAAACTGAGAAATATAGGGAATGAAGGAGTGAATCGAAACCGAAGGGCCAGTTGAGTACGAAGCAGGGCCCGGTTGTACGAAGCCTGGATAGCGCTTTCCAACAGATAAATCTTATCAAGAGAATATGAAGTACTTAATATTCTCTTGATCTTATCCAGTGGATAAATTTATTGGCAAACAGCATCGACCTATCCACTGGATAAGGATTTATCCGCCAGATAGAGCTATCCAGGGTTCGTACAAGTGGGCCCAGGAGGATGTGAAGAGCAACGTTATAATACAAAGAAAGGTTTTCGGTGACAGCCATGTTTTGGTGCAAAACCATAGAATGCTTTTCCTTTGGGAAATAAAATAACATTGTCATGCAAAAAGTTAGATTCATTGTTCCTGTCCTCCTATATTTCCTTTTCTGAGATCAATAAACTTCATGATGCATTGTGTTCTAGCTTGGTTACAAACAGCATCATTGTAAGGCAATGTGAACAAAAGATATTTGTATCCAAACTATACCGCAATGTACCGTGTTTATTAAATTCAAAAAAAAGGTCGTTGGCAGCCACGTGGAGGGAGCGGGGAACAATCAAACAATGATCTCAGGAAAGGTTAATGAAACCTCTTGATTAATTTATCCTTCCAGGTTCAAGAGCATCAAGAACAACTGCGCAAACTGAAAGAAGAAGAGGACGACAAGTTTGAACAAGTTGAAATCGGTAAAGCTCGGTAATACTTGAAATGAAGGTGGTACTGTACTCAATCTGTTCACTTATTGTTTAAACTACTTTCATAGATTGTATCTCCACACTTGAAGAGAGACGACAACTGACTCTGCGGCAGAGAAAAGAGCTTGAGGAGCTTGAAAAGACAGCTGATAAAGAGGCAAGGAAGCACCAACATTGTTCATTGGACTTTTAGTTTAGTTCTGTTTTTCCTGTTGCTCCTACTGTTGTAGTTACTGCTGGTGGGGTTTTCATAAAACTTCCTTTGAATTTGTCTTGCTTTTTTAGATGTTGTTGCTGTTGCTGCTGCTACCGTTGTTGGCGTTGTCGTTGCCACTGTTGCTGCTGTTGTTGCCGTTGTTGTCGCTGCCACTGCGCGTTGTTGTTGTCGTTGCCACTGTTGCTGCTGTTGTTGTCGCTGCCACTGCGCGTTGTTGTTGTCGTTGACACTGTTGCTGCTGTTGTTGCCGTTGTTGTCGCTGCCATTGCGCGTTGTTGTTGTCGTTGCCACTGTTGCTGCTGTTGTTGTCGCTGCCACTGCGCGTTGTTGTTGTCGTTGACACTGTTGCTGCTGTTGTTTTTGTTGTCGCTGCTATTATCATTGTTGCTGCTGCTGCTGTTCTTGATTATTTATATACTTCTTCCTCAGGCGGCCTTGGAGTTACAAAAGCTCTATGACAGACAATCTAAAGAAGCTCAAGACCACGCCGAGATGACCGTTCGAAAGATCTGTAAAGACATGGCATCTAAAGGTTAGTTCTACTCTAACTACTCAGCAGTAATCTTGTCTGCAAATTATTTCAGACTCTTCGGGGGTCTTACTATAGGCAGACTAAAAAATCTAACTAGACTAACCCCTCTTTGGAGGTTTGGGGCTGGGTAAAGGGAAATAGAGAGTCTTCTTTTCACCTTCTTCCAGACATTGATGCCCACCCAGAAAACACCACCGCGCAGAGTATTCACTGATAGGACGGATATAGGACGCTTATAGGGAATTGCATAGGAAAACAAACATGGTGTTGCGCCTCGTAGGGGATAATTGTTCTTTTGCGTAGCACCTGCCTTATGGCAAATTATCTAAAATAAAATAAAATAAATGAAAAAGGCGCGCGTGAAAAAAAAAACATGTTTTTGCTAGATTAGCCTCTAAACCAACAGAGGGTTTTTTCTCTTCGTATCAACACTTCTATTTAAATTGTGCTTCTTTTAGTCTGTTGGTTAAATAAATTAATTAAGTTTAAATTAAGACTCATTAATCGTCATTTGATTGCTGGTTTAAGGTCTTGAAGAATCTGAATCTATTGTCAATAAACACATCTCTGAGTTAGCACAGCAACAGGAGATCAAAGAAGAACAAAGACGGCAACATGCTCAACTTCTTGAAGTAAGGAAACAAAGATGAGGCAATTTATCGTACGATACATACATACATCTCTTATGATCTATGTTATTTATGTTTTCTTCTTCTTGTGAATATTGGATGCATATTTTAAAAGTAGTTCCATAAGGAAAAAAGCTAAAAAAAAAACCGAAAGAAATTAAAAGAGATAAGAACAAATCGAAAATTAATGTAATGAAACCAAACGTAAAGAAATAGGGTGAAACGAAAAAGAAAAGAAGAGAAAAAAGAAGAAAACAAGGAATAGAAAGAAAAAACAAAAGAGGTGGAAATAAGGAAATTAAAAAAGAAAATAGTAAAAATTGCTTAAAAAAGGAAGGTTTCCTCCCTCTCATAGACCACTTCCTGGATACCCGGGTCAACTGGACAAAGAAGATGACTTTGGTCTCATCTTCAGTAACTTTATGGGTTCTTGTTATTTGGAAACGATTCTCCAAAGCACTGGATACCCCAGTCAACTGGGAAAAGGAGATTTGGTTGGTTTAATTTGAGTAACTATATTGGCTCTTGTTATTTGGAAACGATTCCTCAAAGCACTGGATACCCCAGTCAACTGGGAAAAGGAGATTTGGTTGGTTTAATTTGAGTAACTATATTGGCTCTTGTTATTTAGAAACGACTCTCCAAGCTGCGTAAAGCACTTGAGAAAAAAGCGCAGGAAGACATGGAAGAACAAGAAGATGTCCGTGAAAAGGAGCAACAGATCGTAAAGTTAGTATAAGCAAAGCACTTGAGAAAGAAGCACGAACCTTCGTAGGCGAGCGGGAAGTGTTAAAGGAGACGTTTTTTTAATGCCTTCATATTTTCGAAATCGTGAACTGAATCATAAGTACTTTGTTTTTGTTTCCCTAAACCCAAAGACATGCATTTGATGGATTGTTTCTCGCCATTACTATCTTGTTACTAGCGGGAACAATCAATTCAGAACGAATATTTAAAACCGCTTCAGTGATTTTTACCCATATTCCTTTCAGTCCAGTCGCGTAGGCTTGAGCCGGTCGACGACAACGTTTTTTGACTTGACTGTATGCTGAATTATTAATAGGATGATGGATCCACCATAAACTATTATCAATTTAAATACAAACAGTGACCTGATCGTCAGTCAAGTTGTCATGTCTGAAGAGGAACGAGATAAGATCATCGCGGAACACGAGAAGAACATGGCTGAGCAGGAGAGCAGCTTGACTTTAAATAAGCTGAGACAAAGACAGAAACTGGAGGAAAAACTGGCTGAAAAAAGAAAACGAAAAATGGAGGAATTGGAAAGAAAGCAACAGGAAGAGGAACAGGTATAAGAGAGATGTGAAAAAATGAATGAATGAGTGAATGGGAGGTAAGGAAGGGGATGCATCAATCAAAAACTGGGAATTATGAAAACAATGAATGATTGTATATTCATCAAGGTATATTATAATTGCTATACGTCCCTTCAATCTAATTTAAGGCCATACTGATTCATAAACTTCATCCGATCCAATTCATGTCCATTCTTATTCTACTACCACATTCAATGCAGATCATTGTCAGGGGTATAGGAAGAGGGTGGGGTGTGGTCTGCTTGTAGCCCACCCCCTAACTTTCCATGCTTTTCTTATAAAATAACTGAACATTAAAAACATTGTATTGCAGTTCAAGGATTACGGGGACAAGATAATAAACGAAGGTGAAGATATCGAATTACTAAAGAAGCACGAACAGCAAAGGGTTGAGCTCTTGAAGGAAGATGACCAGGCACTCGAGGAAGAAATGGATCAAGTACGAGAAGAAATGATGAATGAAAGAGCAAAGAGACTAGAAGAACACCAAGAAAACTTAAGCGCGACGATCGCAAAGTTACAAATAGAAAAGGCAAAACGGGTGAGTAAGGAATCTTGAGACTATCGTGATAGCTATCATTTCTAACTACTACCAGCACCTACTATGATCATCAGCATCATCATCACTATCATCATCATCACCATCATTATCCGCATCATCATTATCAGCATTATTTATAAGCATCGTCATCATCATCATTCATCATTGTCGTCACCATTATCATTAGCATCATCAAGAACATCACCATCACCACCACTAACATCACCACCTTCATAACCATCATCATCATCACCACCAGCATCATCGTCACAAACATCATCATTCCATTACTGATCATTAGCAACAGCATCATCGTCAGCGTCATCATTATCATCATTATCAGTACTGAAAATCAGCAGCATTATCATCGTTGTCATCATCATCAGCATCAATACCATCATCTTCATTATCATCAGTATTACCAACATGATCAGCATCGATTTATTATCATCATTATCACAATCAT
This sequence comes from Actinia equina, assembly GCA_011057435.1. Lineage (NCBI taxonomy): Eukaryota > Metazoa > Cnidaria > Anthozoa > Actiniaria > Actiniidae > Actinia > Actinia equina. Next base: position 20,455 of record WHPX01001107.1, read on the forward strand.
CATTGTTTTTCTCTAATGTTACATTTTTTTGCGAGTTTAGGTCTCTCGAATGGCCATCCAACAACAAATGTTGAATCAACTCCAGACCAACCTCGTAGACGAACTTGAGTCCCAAGGAGCTTTAAAAGACCCTGAAACTCATGAAATTGTAGAGAAATACAAAAAAGATGCCAAGAAAGTGGAAGACAACCTAAGAAACCAAAGGAAGAAACAAGAAGAGGTGATTAGAACAGAATGGTTGGTTGGTATGTCGATAGATAGATAGATAGATCGGGTGGTTGGTTGTTTAGTTGATAGTTCAGTCGATAGTTTAGTCCAGAACTGGACCCCACTTTTTTCACAAGCTGATTAAATTACATCTCAAAAATAAAGGAAATACCGCGCTCACGCGCAAAGAAAACAGAACTGGACCCATTTTTATCGTTACAATTCATACCAGTCTATTTCGCTCTTTGGCTCCTTTCCGCCACGCGCGCGCCGATAAAAGTGGGTTCAGTTCTAGATTATCGTTAGTAAGGCACGTCAGTTTGGTAGGTTGGTTAGTCGGCGAATGGGTTGGTGGTAGTTCGATAGATCAGTCGATTGGTAGGTCGGTTGGGAGGTGGGTGATAGTTTGGTAGGTCGGTGGATTAGCTGGTTGGTATCAATGCGGGCGGTTGGTTAAGAAATTGGAATTTTTAAATTTAATTTTTTCTCTCATCGTTTTCTCATTCTTTTCATTACTCAGGATCTTAGGGCGCGTCTGCACGAGAAGATGAAACAAAGGGAGCAAACAATGCTACTAGAGAATCAGGTAAAGTACCACCTGCACCCCAGTGACGTCACAACAGTTGTCACTTGTCGTGGGATCCCTGTGTGTAGGACAACTCAAGTGACTTTTAAACAACACTTGTGTCGGGAACCCTGTCGATAGAGCATTGACATTCCTCTAACGGATTATTTTCCTTGTAGAATAAGTACTCGAGGTATTCGGAGGATGGATCCAACAAAACTGCACTGCGCTTCCGAAAGGCGGCAATGAAAGCAAAACAGGAAAAAGAGATGGAGAACTTGCGAAAGATGATGGAAAAACAAATCGAGCAATCATTAAGTGAACTCAAATTGAACCAAGAGCTTCAACTTATGAAGAAGACAGAGGAGAAGGTATGAACTGCATGTGTCGTAAACTGGGCTCCCTGTGGTGTGTAAATCTCATTTCGGCTTCATCCACAGAATATCAAGTTCATCGCGGCCCTTGTGGATAAGGGACAACTGAAAGAAGAAGAACTGGAATCAGTGTTGAAATTTCTCTTTCCTAACAAGTAAGTCAATGACAATTTTCTCTATAGTAACTTAGAGAACCTCGTTATATATCCTCCTCAGCTCCTTCTTTACTCATCTAATTATCCGCCCCTGACCTCTACCTAACCCGCCCCTATTTCTCTCATAAGCGGAAAACTCAGTTTTTCAGCTGACATTTGTGTGCAACGGAGACTGCAACTCGACTCCATGTAACATTTGTAACATACTATCCCGTTCTTGTACCCAGACCCCTCTCGATTTTCCCCTGAGAATGGTCTGGGTACGAGAAATCATACTAACCTTGTATGCTTTCTTAACTCTCTTAAATTTTCATACAAAACCGGAACTACTTTCTGCTCGTGCAACTGAAACTTGTTTCGCGTGGCTTTACGAGGAATTGCGCCCTCAATAAAGGTCATCATACAGCTATTGCCTCATTCAGCGCTATTACCCTTCTTTCGGTTTCTGTACTACTATTGTTGTTATTGATTCATCTACTATTACCTGATTTAGGCCGCCCGAGTACATTGATACATTATTAGAAAGAATTTACGGTACCAACCATCCAGGAACTAGCTCATCGTTCAACTCAGGGTAAGAGATAGTAAGGTGGACACCACTCTCATAAATCACTTTTTTTTATTTATTTAAGTGTCTTTTCGTTCTAGCGCTTTCGCACTAATTGGGGACACTTTTCACTCACACGCACTAGCACTACATTTAATATTCTATGCACACAACGCTCAACTCACATGTTGATTTTTATGGAGGGAGGAAACCGGAGAACCCGGAGAAAACCCTCGTAGCATAGGAGAGAACAACACATCAAACAAACTCAATTCACATGTGGCGACCGCAGGGCTCGAACCAGCGACCCGACCCGTTGGACTCACAGCGGTGAAAGACGACGCGTTAGCCGCGAACGCCACCCATGCTACCCATATAGTCTTCTCATACAGACACTGTAAGTTTGGTCCCGACCAAATTCATCTTTATCTAGAAAAACTCTGTGTATTGTGAGCATCTTTTTTCGGAGGACACCTCTATAATACATGCAGATAATATAAATTTGGTCCCAACCAAATTCACCTACATCTAGAAACACTATTATACTCTTGTATTGCGACTACCTCTGTAGGACACCCCTCATTATAAAGCTTTTCTGAGACAAGCATCTTTTGTTGATCATGCCTCTGTTGTTGTTTGTTCCGAAGCTAGACCCGGATGCATCCTGTTTACTGGCCTATAGTTTGGTGTCGACCAAATTCATCTACATAAAAACACTCTATATATAAGGCAGACATCTATTTCTTACAGATATACCCTTATCTTCCAGACACCATAGTTCCACCATAGTTCCACGATCTTAAGGAGGTTCCACCATGCATTTATAGTAAATATTTCAAATTGAATTATTTTCTAGCGAGATGAGTCAACTAGAGGTACGCGTTCGTCGTTCTAGTGTAAAGCCAAGTCAAATATTTCAAAGGTAAAAAACCGAAATCTTATTCTTAATATATTAACATTTAGAATACACTCATATTTATACCCATAGTTATATGCTTGTAATAAAAGTACTCGAAATATCCAAGAATGTTAAGAAAATATGTAAACTGACTAGTCTTCAGGGCATATAATAGTAGTCTTGTGTACTAACCGACGTCGTATCCCGCTTAAAAGCAGTAAAAAGAAGAAAAAGAACTCTAAACTCAAAGAAGAAGAGGAATATGAAAGTATTTTACCACCCGTCGTACGAAGCAGAGAAAGAAGGCCCATTTCACTAGAGGGCGATCAAAGCAGCACATTAGATAGTCCTAAGAGGCTCAAATCTTTACCGATGATAAGCTCTATCTCTCAACAAGCTACGTCTCCTGGCAACGAAGAAGACCAGAGACTGCTGGACGAAATGTTTGGGGACGCATCTGAGGTAGAATTTAGAAAACCAAGTAGAGGAAATGGAAGTCGACGAAGTGATAGGTAAACATTTTAGTGTGTTAACGTTTATAGCATAAGTAATTTATATACTTAGCACAGGTATAATCATTCACAGTACCAGGTCGTCATGTTTTGTTACATTCCACCAACATGGCGGCCATGACGTAATTGTATTTATGTGCATAGCTTTAGTAACATATACTTAGCACAGGTATAAGCATTCAGAGTAACAGGCCGCTATGTTTTGTTACATTCCTCCAACATGGCGGCTATGACGTCACATGCACGCCATATTTATAAGGCTTTTCCATATACGAATTTGCGACCAAATTATTGATATTTAAATGAGTAATAGTTTTTACATAATATTTATGAATTTATTTGTGTGGGACAAGAAAAAAATGAGGCAATGGGAAGTACAAAAAAAACAAATTTAGGAAAAAAGGGGAATCATTTCAATTGCAATTTTAAAATTTTCGAAGGAAAATAAGGTTGAATTTTTTTTCCTGGTTGAATTTTTTTTACATAATATCTTTGCGGTTTAATATTTAAACATGAAAAATATCTTATTTAAACAAACTAATATTTATAATATAAGCAAATTGATTTATCCATAGTAAAATTCAATTGCTATTTATTAGATATTGCGTTCCAAGTATCTATAAACAAGTAATGTAGTGTAAGCTGTACATACTGGTAGTTAATAATTTTGTATTTATTCCAAATAAAGAATCCTGAAAGCATTATTTTTGAATGATTTGAAAATGCTAAAGTTAACATAATTTTTTTAATTTAAAATCTCATATACAGAGAAAATCTCTATTGTTTATATTTTAAATGCAATAGCATTCCTATCCCATCAGTTCGTAGAGCACTCTCGAATATATTTTCTAAAGATTTGGAATTACGTAATGGAAATTCTTCGAAGCGAGCGTGAGGTTTGATAGGTCCATGAAGAACTATATTCGTACAAGTGGGCATGCATGAAGGCAAAAGAAGATAGGACCAAGGACGGAGCCTTGGGGGACGCCACAAGAGGTCCAAGAATAACTATATTCATACAAGTAGTACAAAAAACTGAAAGCCATGCACTGAGTACCATTGAGGATTAGAAACGTAAAAAGTTAATCATTTTTTAACCGCCTCTAATGAACTTGAATATAACTGGAATGACAGCCGTTGCGTTGAAAAACTTTTCCAGAGTGTTATAATTGCGCATTGGGAATTCTTGAAAGTGAGCATAAGGTACAATGGGACGATGAGGAACAATGTCCATGCAAGTAGTTGGTGAAAAACCCAAAGAATAATAATATGTTTGCAAGCTGTAAACAAATAATGTAAAATGATATCGATATTGCTGGGGTACGCGTGTTTTCTCCCTCTCGATGGCATCTGTCATGACTTTTAACTCGCCAGTGGTGTTCGTTGGGTATTTTCGGTGTGATAGGTTCTGTACCGTTATCCCAGGATACATAACAGCTTGTCCTCTGAACTTAGCCTCAATACCAATGGAAACTAATCGATGTGAATGCCACCAACAAGTACTGTCGAATTCCTCTGAATAAGGCAGGAGGTGAGAGATGGCATCTCGGTGGAAGCCATTCAGAATGGGATCAAAATGGACCAATGGGAGTAATGACAGGTCTGGTTTGTTATGGCAATGTTGGCGCATTGCTCTTATCAAGCTAGCAGGATTATGTATTACGTAGTCAACAAACCCTACCGCTGGCTCTATTTCAAGAAGAAAGTTCTCAAAAGTACGCAGCTCTGGTTGTTTTGTCATAGACTTGTTTGCAAAAGAGTTATACTCGAGTCTGATATCATCATCAGCAAATATATAATAACGATAATCAAACTTTCTTGCTCTTGAATGTCGGTAGAGAAGATTTCTTCCCGATGCCCATGTGGTATTTGGTGCGTATATGTACTGGACATGAATGTTGGTCGTTTCCTTGCATTTCTTTTTGAAACTAAGAACGATAACATCACAACGACAAGCTGATGCGTTTCCGAGTAGTTCCGGCCCTGCAAGGTACGGTGGCAAACAGGATTCAGTTTGCGTCAAATAAATGAATTCCTTTTTCGTGATGTTTGATGGTGTTCTTGATGCAGCATTAGTTACTCTTGCAGTCTCGGCACCTGTCTTATTACTCAACACCTTAACACATCTTATTGAGATAATACATTGTAATGACATACCAAGCAGTAATAAAAGACTCAAAGTAATTAGAATCTTCCGTACTTTTCTAACCATAATGTAACGATAAGGTTCGACCCAAGTGCTTTTTACAATAGACAATCTTTTCAACACATACATGAAAAGGGAGACCTTCTTGTACATTTAATTATGATGCAAGCGTGGAAAACACTAACTAACTTTGTTGATCCAGGATTCGTTCTTATGGTAACGGTTCCACTCGGCTGGGTATTTCGACAGCGCCGGTGTGTATTCATATCAACAGATTGTTTCGAATTTCTTAAAACAATTTTCATCGAAAGAAACTTAAAAAAAAAAAACCGACTTTGAAGGAAAGTAGATTTCTTTCGTTTTGAACAGTTAAGAGTAAAATTAAGAAGTATTTATCTCGAAGTGAAAAATGGGAACAATAGTAGTCTATTAGCAGCAGTAAGGGGGACTCGCGGTCACCCCTCGGAATTACACGGATATTCCCCGTGCTCACGTAACAGCGTCCGAGTCGGGTATTACCCGCGAGCTGATTCCCTTACTGCTGCTAGTTGTCGAAACGATGGGTACCGTAAATGGAGGTTAAGATATTTTGTTGGATATACGATGCATGAATGTAAAAAGTTCACCAATGACTTTTGTATAATTTGCCTAAGATCCAAAGTTAACATACCCAAGCCCAAGGGTTTCTGGTGTTGTGGTAAGAAAATGCAGATAGAAGATGACACGTCAGCACAGTGTTACGAGTGTGGTAAAAATATTCGTAATGCCGTACCAAATGCTACCAGAGAGCAGTATTACGCCAATGGAGGTCGTAAGAAGACCCCATACAAAAGAATAAGATACTTTAGGGACTGGATGAGTCATATCCAAGGTTATTGACCGGTATATTTAGACAACGAAGTAAGGAAGAAAATCATAGACCATTTAGAAGAGCCAACCCCGCAAAGTCTACGGAAGACATTGAAAAAATTAAAGCTAGGGAAATATTACAAATCTATTCCCTATCTTTTGTCTGAAATTACCGGCAAGTCTATTCCCGAGGTTTCTGATATGACAAAAGCCGAGTGGATGTTTTGTCGGCTGGATAAGGATATTCCTTATTACCCTGACGTAATCTACGAAATATTTCACGAAATCGACCCCAACCACCCCCTGTTAGGGTGGATTCCAAGAAGATAGCGAATCTTATGCCATAAGATGAGTAATTAGCATAAATATTACGCGTAATTTCCAGACTGTCGTTCGATATGTAAACGAAATCCCGTCACGCTCTTTTCAAAGCAGATGTTTACTGAGCAAGCTTTCTTTGAAGCTCTTCTTTTGCCTCCTGGTAGATCTTTTTGCGAGATTCCTCGGAAAGATCTTTTACGACTGTTTTTTTATTCCTTATGTCCGACTTTAATTTCTCGTATTTGTCTTCTTCGGCCAGAATAAGCGAGAATTCTACGTCGTCTATCTTTCTGTCACGCAGAGCCTTTGAGACAAGATCGGTAATTGTATTTACTTTAGCCCTTGACAGAGCTATTGTCGTGTCATGCTTGGATATTTTGCTTGACAACTGTTTCATAATGCCCGTAGCAACAGCAGAAATAATACCACAGGCTGCCCCAACGCCGGCCAAAGGAACCCCAACGATCATTCCCGGTCCAGTAAGCGAAGTAGCAACGCCGGAGCCCGTTAACACGACAGATATGGATCCTGAAGTTATCGCAATCTTACGTAGCGTACTCCGGGCTCTGACGTACTTTTTTCTAACTTTTTCATAGTGTTTTGTCTGCCCTTCCAAGTAAGCCAGGATTAAGTTTGCTTTATTCAGACGAAAGTTTTCGGCGTTTAGTTCGTTAGGTGTAGTATAGGGAACATCTGGGTACAACTGAGGTGCTGATGGTATAACATCCATTATATATACTAATGTACGACGCTTTTGGGAATGATATTGAGGAGCAGCCACATCATAACAACCGGGATTACTGGAACTGGAGGGCCTTTAGGAAGATGTTTCCGCATGCAGACCCTAGTAAGTTCGAAAGAAGACCCGATGGTATTTATTACCAAGGCTCCAGAATGTACAGCAATGCGGACTTGAGTCCTAAGCCTAAGATTTCACCACCTGCTAAGCCCAACTTTCCTGCAAACTTGTTACCAACGACGGAGGATTACCCATTTTACGACAATAAAGGCGGATCAAGTAAATTTGCTGAAATGGTAACTAACTTGGAAATTGACGTAGGTTCTGGAATGTTTAAGACGAAAGTTAGTGACATCTTTAGATTTACTAAGGTAAAGTTTACTTCCAAAAAGATGGTCGATAAGTGGTTATCAGTAGGAGAAATGGGGCATTGGCCAATGCAATTGAACTTTGCTGTTTGGGCTGCAACCAAGGGGTGTGGGATAGCGGTCGACATGTTTGACATTTCGTTCTTGAGATTTCACGTAGCGTTTACGATGCGTAGGATATTGAAGGAGTTGGGTGTGCCACTACCAGGAGAAACGGCGTTTAATGAATTGAGTAATGCGTATGATAAGACGGCATTTGAGCGCTTGAAGAACGAGTTTAAGCTTAAGGATCAAAGCTTTCGTTATAAGGACACCGGTAGGGATGGTATGGGAGTAGGTTACTACATTTGGGATGGTAAGCTTACGGAGGTATCGAAGAGAAACATACCGTATTTCAAGTTTGCCGACGATGGAGGTTCATCGTCTAAGAATAACCTACTTTATTACATACAAAATAAAGACGATTGTTGGGCGCCATTCTTTGCCGCAAAGGGCATTGGTTTGAAGAACCTTGCTAGGATTAACCGCAGCATAGAAGCATTCGTCTACTGCATCCTGGGAGCGCAGGTAAATACCCGCAGCCACATTGTTGGTGCCCAAGGTGCTTCACAGGAAACGCAACAAGAATTCCTAACCCTGTTTGAGTCCGCAATAATAGAAAATGACATATCCAAGTCAGTTCAAAGATATCAATTAGCGGTGCAGCAGTCTAAAGTGCGACTGGATTACGCTTTGTCGCCTGGTTGTTGGTTGATGCCAAGTAATTTGGTTATCAACGCCAATTCCGTCGTGGGTTACAACAATAAGCTGCAGCGAGCTACCAAGGACATGAAGTTTGGGGTGAACGACGTGAACTCTGACATGACCAAGGGCATTCCACACTTCGTAGAGAAGCCAAAAAAGGAACACGCAGAAAAACCCGAACCAAAAAAGAAGCCCCAAAAGAAGGTTTTGCCTGCGATACCTGAGGAATATGACCATAACTTACTAAAAGCCGGCTTAGCAGCTGCAAGCATTGGTCTGAGCTATTATATATGGCGATGAACAACCCCTACGTAGCTGGAGTAGATTGTGTTTATACGACTTACACAGGCGAGAAAAAATACACCCAGGCATCTTGGGTTGATGTCACGGGCATGTCCGTGAATTTGAATTACTCAGGAAAGAAATTGATCCTTTGTAGTATTTGCATTGGCACGAGCAGCCATGCCAACGTCGGCTTTAGGTTCCTGGATGAGAATGGCGTACTGCAGCCTATGAGAAATAAGACAAACAACAGGGAGCCTGCGCATTTCTCCGTAGAGCCCAACCCAGCCAGCGCCGAAAATCTATCGGTTTGGACTTTCCACATGGTCGCCGATTGCCATGGGAAGGTAAAGCTGCAAATGCGCGTAGATGACACCGGGAGCGTTTGCATAAATAGTATAGAAAATCAGAGAGATACGGTTTATAATCACAAGACCATTAGCACTCTTACGGTGGTGAGCCTTTAGGAGGATCTTTGATTCTTGAAATATATGAACCCACACGCGAAGGAAGTTTGGTTTCTACATTTTTTGGAGGAGAAGGACTACTTAGAACAGCATTGGCATGACACCGGGCTGTGGGTGAAGGTTGGGGGCCTGGGATTGATCATGTGTACCATTAGCATTTCGACGGGGTATTCGTGTAATGTCGGGTTTAGGATTGTCGATGAGGATAACCACCCATTACTACCCTACAGAAAAAAAGATAATAATAGGAACCCAGCTCATTTCTCGTCGGAGCCCCCACCGTTAAGCACAGAAGACTTAACGCCGGTAACTTTTCACATGATAGCCAATTGTCAATATGCGAAGCTTCAGGTTCTTCCCAACGACGTTGCCTACCTTCGGATAAATGCCGCCCCATCAAAAGATCCTCCGACGGATGCTGTTTGGAATCATAAGCCCATTAGCACCATGAGTGTGCTGCCGCTAGTTCCGCATTATCAGGGCGGTGTGAATACTATCTTTACTTATCCCCAGTTGAGGACGCCTCGGGCGCCCGACGACGATAAGCCACCAGTAATACACAAGGATAAGATCAACCCTTCATCTTCTTCAGGAGTACCACTCCAATAGCGACAACCAAGATCCAAATGTTGTTGCCCACAAACTTTAGCAGTTCTCCGCCGGCCCTAAGTGCCAAGGAAACAACCGAACCCAGCAGCCCAGGAAGACCGGCTGCCATCTTTTTTCCCAAGTCCGTTAGTCCCTTACCTAACTTGCTTACGCCCGCGCCTGTAGCCTTAAGCGTGGATAGGATAACTCCTACTACGGTGCTAATAGCGACCGCAAATGCCAGCGGAATACCATACTTCACCAGAGCTCTTTTTACCTTTTCCTTGGTGGTAAGCCCCAGCTCCTTTTCCAGCTTTTCCTTTTGCGCCTGTAATTCCGCAAGGCGTACCTCTAGATTTTCCGTTTCCTTTTGAGCTGCTTCCCTTTCCTCTTCGGTACGAGTTTGGTCCTCGATTACTTCTTGCTGCCGCTCTATTTGCCCCTCCAGGTCCTCAATAGCCTGATCTCTTTGCCGGATTTGTTCCTCCTTAGTATTGATTTCGGCAACCAACCGCCGCCTTTCCACCAAAGAGCCAGCTATGGTAGTTTGTAGGTCCTTAGCGTCGTCTCTTGTTAAGTCCAACTCCTGCAGGGCAAGGTTAAGAGCCCTTTGGGTTTGGTTTCTTTCGCGACGAATTTTGGTTCTTTGTTCTACCAGCTCACTTATTTCTTGGTTTTTGTATTCGACTTCCCTCCTATGTGCGTCGGCGAGCCGCTGGTTTTGCTTCATGTATTCTTCCTCCCTTTCTTCCAGCGTTTCCCGCAGCGCTTCCGTTGAGGTGCCAGAGCTTTTGGCCTCCTCCAGGTCCCTTTGCGCTTTATCCCTATCGCGCAGGGCTTTATCCAACTGGTTTCTCATTTCCATCATTCTTTCATCTTGATGGGCGGACTTCTTTTCAGCATCAGCGAGTAGTTGACCTTGCTTTGCGTACTCTGCGTCTCTTTTTTCTAACTCCCTTTGCAGCTCCTCGGCACGCTTTTCAATTTCAACCCTTTCGGTTAGGGCTCTCAACCTTTCTAGCATGCTTCTAGTAGCCTGCTGAAAGCCTTTTAATCTTAAGACGTCGCCCCTAACGTCACCATTCTCATCAAAGAGGGGTTGCGGTTTCGTCCAGCGGTCTTTGTCGGGAAATCTCAGGTCTTGGACGCTTATTAGGACTTTGTTTCCGCGTTCTGTGAGCCTTACCTCGTCAGCATCAAGGTGGGTGTAGCGCAGCTCTAGCTCCTGCTTTGCCCACTCTACGGTTTCCCGCGCGGCTGCTTCCGGCTCGTCTATGTTTTGAAGCTCCAAGTACTCGGGGATGGGTTCGTTAGGCTTTTTAGATGACCACATGTCTCTTAAGGTGGCTTTGGCGCGTTCCCATCTGCTACCATACTTGTTTTCTAAGGCTGCGTCGTAGACTAGGGGGTCGGTTTCCGCGCCTTTAGTCCATGCGTCGAATTCGTCGTCGTTAATGTCGACTTGACCTTCTTCGGTAAGGGGGTCAAAATCCGTTCCTTCTACTTCCATTATATATGATAAGCTCAAAGTTAAATCCCAACGCATTACCTAAGCAGGTTGGCGGGTTGAAAGCAGAACGCACCTTTCATCGGGTCACCTTTACGCCTTCTAGCGTTAAACCTGGAGAAACGCTGTACGTAGGCGTGCCCCGCCTAACGGATAACCTAGTGTTGGTTCCTGGCACCCTGGCGCTAAGGTTTGACCTAGCGGTGCAGCCAAGCACCAAGGACAAGCGCTATACCGTCAATAATGTGGGTAGGAACCTCGTCTCTAAGATGAGAATCAAGTTCGCAGGGGAATCCCTCTTGGATTTGAATAGGTACGATTTGTACACCACGTATAAGGATCTGTGGCTAACAGCCTTTGACCGTGCACAAAAGATAGAGCAGGGAATTGGAAGCGTTATTCTTCGTAAGCTTCGCAGCGATACTAACCCCGCGCCTACGGACTCCAGTGGAGCAACCGCAGTAGCAGACGCAACAAGGGTAAAGACCGCCTATGGTAGCAAGTTCGTTATCCCTTTGGATTTCGAAGTAATTACGAGTCATGGTGTGTACTACCCCAGGCAGTTATCCGAGTTACAGTTTGAAGTAACCTTGGCGGACACTACGAACGTCATAGGAGGAATGGACAGCGCAATTAGCGGGGCTGTTGATCCTTATTGTATCACCAACTTAGAGCTGCAGTATGAGACCGTGTACAGCGAAGAGCTGGCCCGTAGCGCTGGCATGGAATATAGCGCCGGAAAGGCATTCCTTTACGACCACGTAGTGATGTATAAGACGTTCAGCTTCCTGGATAAGACGGATGAGGTTATCAACCAAAGTATTAACCTCCCCCGAAGAAGTCTCACGGGGTTGATGTTGGTGTTTGCCAAACCCTACGAGGCTGATAAGCGCGACTCCGAAGCCTTTCACAACCCTAACATTACTAACGTAGGGGTCAACATAAACGGCGTTCCAAACAAGGTCTACTCGCAGGGAATAAAGCCCGCAGACGTGTACAGGGAGGCAATGCGCAAGTTTGGCGACCAAATTAGCCCCGAGGAATTCTTTAAGGATAAGTATGCGCTGTGGATTGACATGCGCACCATTAACGACGAAGACCTACATGGTCAGGGTTTACGTCTAGTAAATACGCAGGATGGCATAACATTGGAGATCAAACGCACCAAAAACACCAGTGCGAGCGACGGTGATAAGATAAACTGCTACGTCTTCGTCGTGTCTGACGCGCAGCTAAGCGTGGAAATGAATCAGCTAAAGAGCGTTGCCTACTAGGCTCGCGTTCCTTGAGCCAAGCGAAAGGATAAAAAATATTCCTTACGTATAATATGCTTCGCGTATTTCAAAACAACGACACCAAACTGCAATGCATAGTGCAAGGCGACAAACTGTACTTCAAAGCAAAGGAAGTGGCTTTAGCGTTGGGCTATGAGCGCCCCAGAGATGCAATTAAGGATCACGTCTCTGATAAATACAAGAAAAGGTTGGATGAGCTAAGGGGGGCTCCAAATCATCGCTCCCTTGCTAACGCACAGCCACATTCCGTGTTCATTTCCGAACCTGGTTTGTATCAGCTAATATTTAGCTCCAGGCTGCCAAAAGCCGTGGAGTTTCGGGATTGGGTCTTTGAGGAAGTTCTTCCGACTTTAAGAAAGACGGGTAAGTATGAAATAGAAAGGCGGTTTGACGGTCCAAACAAGTTGGTATTCAAAATAGAAAATGAATTCGACCTGCATAAAAAGGTAGTAGACTACATCCGCAGGTTTTACCCCCAAATGCTTGTGACCCCTGGTCTAGGCGAACTGCAGGACGGCGACAGTAAACGCATAAAGTGCTGGCAGAAAGGATATCAACGCGGTCAACCCGACCTGCTCATCCTGAATGCACACCTACGTTACCGTGGATTCTGCGTGGAGCTGAAGACCCCTAAAGGCAATGGGGTATTATCTGAGGACCAACGTCGCCTCTTACAGAGGTACGAAGAAAACGGTTATAAGGTAATGATTAGCAGCGACTACGATGTCATTTGCAGGGAGATCACGGAGTATGCACAAGGAATTCGCCTGCCATGTAGGTGGTGCTGCAAGCGCTTTAAAAGCGCGCAGACTCTGGCAACGCATTTGAGAATATTCCATAGGTATAATGGATAAGGATAAATTTAACGAGTTAAAGTTCATACAAACGCACTGGCGCGATTTGCAGGTGGGGGAGATTTACGAGATAAAGAATTATGTGGTCTTCGAAGACTTGGACCGCCTGCGTTTGGTCTTAAAGAATAAAAAAACAACATACACCCTTTGGGCGCCCGATAGGATAAGGTACGCCATCGAAGGGCAGGACGTTACCCATGTCATGAGTCATGGTAAAAAGGATGGCAGGTGGGTATTTGACGTAGTCAAGTATGAGCCCGAGAGTCCTCTGCATAATTAGCTTACTAGCGCGTCTGCTAAAGTCCGCTGCGCTTTAGGATCCGCGGGGCACCAATGCCCGACAAAGGATCCTTCGGGGAATACCTTGCCGCAATGAAGGCAGGCGTATTTTTTACGCGGTTTGGGTATCGGCGGCTTACAAGTTTCAGGAATTATGCAGTCGGCAGGTGGTTCGCATGTAATACAGTCCATATATTGAAAGGGCGATTAGGACGCCTCCAAAGAATGCGGCTGCGTAGGCTAGCATATACCTTTAAAAGGGGTCCTTATTTTTCTTGTTGTTTTGTTGAGGTATTGTTGATCCCTAACAAACAACAAGAAAAATAAGATCAGGATTTGAGACTCTTTGCACAAACCCTGCTTTACTATTAAAGGCCCCAAGAAATGCTATTGCGTATCATATATTTCAAAGAGTGTCTCAGAATGTTGACGTTTAGGTTAAATCTTTGTTAAGGATGCCTGGAAACTATTTCAAAGAGTGTCTCAGAATGTTGACGTTTAGGTTAAATCTTTGTTAAGACAGTTGAAGATATGTTCCTCTTCTCTAACACAACCACAACGATCGCACTCCTGCCTCCAATACTCCCTTTTAGTCCACGGAACGCCTTCGGCGCGTTCAAAAGAGGGGAAAGTACGGACTATCTTCTTATGGTAATCTATGCGATTCCTTAAGTAATCCTCTTTATGCGGGCAGCGACACATCAAATCCGCACATTGGTAGCAATCCACGCCTTCCAAGTCGTAGGCGCGGGAGAGAAACCTATAATTCACTTCATGCGTTCTCCGGTGCGTCTGTAAACGTTGACGACTACTAAGTATCTTATTACAGAAACTACACTGTCTGGTTCGATTACAGACGCCCCTTTTCAGATGCTGCTGCATTTCGAAGGGGTTGTGGAATTCCTTATTACAGTCCTTACAAAGCCCACAAATGCGTTTATCCTAATGTTGTTGCATCTTTTGAACGGTGCTGAATTCCTTACCGCAATCCTTACAAGCGCGGCTAAGGGGTTTCTTTGTACAAACGCCGCGACGAACGTGGTATTGTAGTCTTTGTTTGGTGCTGAACACCTTCTTACACATCAAACAGTCCATATATACTTAACTGTATCTTAGCCTCCATTTAACATCCTTAACAAAGATTTAACCTTATTGTTAACATTCTAAGACACCTTTTAAATAGTATATCCTTAACAAAGATTTAACCTTATTGTTAACATTCTAAGACACCTTTTAAATAGTATATCCTTAACAAAGATTTAACCTTATTGTTAACATTCTAAGACACCTTTTGAAATAGTTTCCAGGCATCCTTAACAAAGATTTAACCTATTGTTAACATTCTGAGACACCTTTTGAAATAGTTTCCAGGCATCCTTAACAAAGATTTAACCTATTGTTAACATTCTGAGACACCTTTTGAAATAGTTTCCAGGCATCCTTAACAAAGATTTAACCTTATTGTTAACATTCTACGGGGGATATCGCATGAAGTCCTTAACGGACTCCTTAGCCCACGTTGCCATAGTTATCAGCGCGCCAAACCGTTCTGCACGCTTCAGACCGCACATTTCATCGTACAATTCCTGCACGCGCTCTTTCAGCCGATCGATCTCCTCCCTTTGCATTTCTATGGTGTCTTTTTTATCTTTTGCGTCGGTGGCAATCCTTCTTACTGCGTCCACTGGGTCCATCGTATATATAATGGATCCGAACCATATTCCCTGCAATGCTCTGATAGTAGGACCCACCGGCTGCGGAAAGACCCAATTCGTAGTGGAGCAGCTATTAGGACCCTTTAGATACCGCTTCGACTATATTGTGCTGCTTTGCCCCACCTACGTGAATAACCGCACCTGGACGGGCATAGGAGTGAAAGATGACGACTTCTTCGTAGATATCTTAGATCCTAATGAGTTATCCAGCCATCTTAAGTTTTGGCACAAACAATTCCCCAAGAATACACAGACACTCCTCATATTGGATGACATCGCCTGCGGGGACGACGTAAAAAAGCGCACTTCGGAGTTGGTGAAGCTCGCCTTTAGCGGCAGACACGACAATATTAGCATTTGGTTGCTTTCCCAGCAGCTTACCAGCGTCTCTAAGCCCTTCAGGGAAAACATAGGTTCACTTGTCGTCTTCTACACGCCCAGTAAGTCTGATCTGGAAACCATCTTAAGCGACTATGGAGGCGAGATAAGCAAGGAACAGTTACACGAATACATGCGGCATTTAAAGACGCACCAACATTCCAAGATGATCTTCTCTTTGAGGTTTCCGTATTCCATTAACATATATGGATATTGAGCAGCTGTTAGATGAAGTCCCCACACAGTTAGATGAAAGTAACCTTAAGGAACAACTTAACATCCTTGTGTCATCTGGGAAGTGTAAAGAAATGATAGGCAAGGAACTTACCCATGAGCAGGTTAATAAGTTGTCGGAAGAGGAGGTTAAGAAGTTCCATAAGAGGTACGAGGCTGCCCTTGCAAGTAAGACCACGGACGCAGTAGCAGACTCCGCTATCCGACTTGCGACTAAATTGCTTGGACTTGCACTGCCCATAGACGACGTGGAGCAACTACGGAAGGACATAAGCGAGGACTATGTCATCGCCCAAGAACTTAAAATAACCTGCGGGTGGTTGTCTTTGAAGTGTGGTAAGTTCATGGCAGTCGCCTCTGCAGCACTTCACGTAGCTCAGCATGTCGACCTGAAGGAGGTACTGGTGTCTTGGAAGGACTTCAAGAAGGACAGAGAAGTCGAAAAGGTCTTCCAGGCGGCACTTGCTGAGGTACCTGATCAAGTCGCCTCAAGTACCTAGTTAAGTCATCCCTAAGTACTTGGTCAGGTCGCGCCCAGGTTATTTCCAAGTCGTCCTTAAGTCATTCTCAAGTACTTATCAAGTCCTTCAAGTCCTTAGATATAAATGAGTGAACCAGAGTCGAAGGTAGAGCAGCCCCAAGAGGAGCAGAAAATTACCAAGGTTAAATCTCCAGGCAGAGTTGCCGCGGGAAAGAAGCTCGCGGAGATGAACATGAAGAACAAAGCCAAAAAAGAAGAAAAGGTGGAAGTGAAAGAAGAGGAATCCTTTATTAATCCTGGGTACGTCATCGGCGCGTTAGGAGTCATCATAGCAGCAGGTAGCCTTTACTTACAATGGCGGGCAGCAAAGCTAAAAGTAAAGTTGGAGCCAGCGCATTACACGCCTACGGAGCCGCCCGTTAGAAAAAGCAAAATCCCTGAAATGGAGTAATAACCTTCTCGCTTTGTAATATAATGTCAACCGCGTTATTGAAAACTGTTGAAGAAGCAGCTATCATTACTTCCATCGTTGCGGGTATTGGTTGGGTAGGTAAGAAAGTGCTCAAAGAAGACTTTACTAAAGACCCAAGCAAGAGCTTCGCTAATTTTGCTAAGATGACCGCTGCCGTAGGCGGGGCTATCATGGTAAAGGATTACCTACGGAAGGAAAAGTACCTCCCTACGGTGTAATATATATGGCTAGCGTGGTCGCAGGTGGAGTTATTGCAGCTTTAGCATTCACTGGAGCTAATTATGGTGGTCAGTATTTGGATAGATTAGTTAGAGGCGATCGCAGCGGAGATTTAGCCGCCGAAAGGAAGAGACACGACTTAGCACTGGAGAAATATCAGCGGGACGTGGCGGCTTGGAATGAAAAAAGACAAGCTTACAGGGATTGGTTGGACAAGAACTACCGAGACAAGATGCAGGCGGATAAGAACTTCGAAAACACGGACTACGCCTTTAAACTTTATGCGCAAGCACACCCCGCGGCATCAACGGGGTTAAAAAGGCCTCAGTTTAAGAATTACTACCAGCCTTCTAAGAAACAAAAAGACAATGAGTTGGTCTTCGTAGGAGTCGCAGGGCTGGCGGGAGGCGTAGCTTTGGCGTATCTGCTCTAAGCTGCGCTCAGATCACTAGAAGGGGACTTGTCCCCTGTAATATATGATCGTCTTTTTGGAAAGCGACAAGAATGACTTTACCACTTATTTAAATCCCCCCATTAAAGCCCATAAGGTTCGGCTCATAAGTTGCTCTTTGTACAATTCTTGGTATAACCTGATTAGGGCCATAGTCACTGAGCATACAGGAGGATCTAACTATCAAGCCGTATTGCTGCCCGATGGACATTACACGCCAATCACACTGGCCAAGGAATTAGCAAAACACGGTTATACTCTCACCACAGGATTACCGCACGAAATGACCCTCAGACATAATATGTCAAATTATTCAGTAACTTTTGGAAAGTCTGACCCATTGGGATCTTTATTATGTGCCCCGGGCAAGACAATTACCGACGCGGCCATACCTGTGAAATGGAAAGTCGCATCCTCTTACGAAGTCTATTGCGACTTGGTCCATAGTTACAACAATGGAGAAAAGTCTTCTCTTATGTCCAAGTTTCTGCCCAAAGGTAATCCATTTGACCCAGTAGAATACACTCCCATTTCTTTAAGCTATGACTTGTCCAATTTGGTAGAAAGCATAAACATCACCATTAAGGTGGACGGAAAGACGGTGGATTTTAACGGACGTAAGATCAATCTCGTCCTGGAATTCATATAATGGGCCGCGTAGAGGACAAACTCAAAAGGATTTACTATGGGCCTGAAGGCTATTGGAAAGGAGCGTCGGCCATCAAGAAACTCGCGACCGCGGCCAGGGTATCAGAAGAAACGGCTAAGAACTGGTTAAGAAAACAAACCCTCTGGCAGGTTTATCTTCCCGTGCCTAAGTACATTCCCAGGCCCAGCTTTACCGTAAATGTCCCCAATGAAGTTCATCAGGCGGATTTGCTTTTCTTACCGCACGATAAGATGAGAAAAAAGACCTATAGGTACGCTTTGACCGTAGTCGATATCGCAAGCAGATACAAGGACGCCGAACCCATAACCAGCAAGGATTCTGGGGAAGTCGCAGAAGCCCTAGGTAGGATTTATAAGCGCGTCTTGAAATGGCCTAAGCTGCTGCAAGTGGATGCGGGGACGGAGTTCATGGGCGTGGTTACTAAGACCCTGAAAGACCACGACACTAAGATTAGGAGAGCCGAAGCAGAGTACCACAGGGGTCAGAGCATTGTCGAAAGATTCAATAAGACCCTGGCTGAGCGCCTCTTTGGATACCAGTATTGGAAAGAGCTGGAAGATCCCTCCAAACGCAACAGGGAATGGACTCAGAGGCTCCCCCAGGTCGTCGTGGCTTTGAACAACGAGGCGGCCAGGGCTACGGGAATGAAACCCAAGGATGCTATGAAGAAGAAACACGTGGAACACAAGTCCTACGTCAGAAGTTCAAGGGCGGTCGGACTGAAGGAAAAAAAGCTTCCCCGCGACATAGTGGTCAGATACCTCTATCAGCCGGGGGAACTCGAAGGTGGCAGTAAGAGAGCCACGGATCCTAACTGGTCCCTGGAAACGTATGAGATTTTGAAGTCCGTCACCAAGGAAGGGCAACCCGTGTTGTATTACCTAGATGGCCCAAGTCGCGGATTTGTCAAGGAAGAGCTGCTCATAGTCCCCAAAGACTCAGAGTAGTGCTGCTCCGCGCGCCCGATTGCACTCTAGGCATGTCAGTCTTACATTGCCTCTACAATGCCCGCGTTTGTTATTTATGCGATCCACGGAGAACTGTTGATCGTCATTCGGGTCAAACCTCCATAGTAGAGGTATGTTACATTTGGCACACCTTGCCCCTTTCTTATAGACGTCGTCCACGCATAGGTCGAACGTCATATTTTTTTCTTCGTCGTGCCGCTTGTAGCGAAGGAGTTTCTTAGCAATGTTCTCCTTAGCTACGTCCTCTGGCGTCTTATCGTAGCGCAATTGCGGACCCCAGGCTCTTTTTAACTGCTTGGCATATTCTACGCGACTTACGGCGGTGTAGATAAGGTTGCTCCAACACAGCCGCTGGTCTATGATCCATAAGGTTTCTTTAGGGTAAGCCCTTGGGCGCTGTGGGCTGTCATGCAATAGCCCAAGCGCCAGTCTGGATGGGAGGTTATTTTTTCCACCTTTTCTATGGGTACCCAGGCTTTATCATGCGTTACTGCGTTCTGCAGTTGGATGTCGGTACCAGGTACCCAGACGTCTCTTTTTTGCATGCGGGTGTCGTGGGGTTTGTAGCAAACAGGTACGGGATGTGTAGGGAAGCGCTCTTGGTGTATTTTGAAGAGGTCTTTCTGTATGCGAGACTGTGCTGCGCGCTTACTACTTAGCACCAGATCTTTAGGGTGCCAGGCGTATAGAAAGTCCTCGTACTTTTTCGCTCGTACGCGTTTGCGCAGTGTCTTGCATTGCTCGGCATCACTGAGCCCCCTTAATTCCGCTTTCAGGTTTCTTACTTGATCCTTGCTGCGGTAGTCGGTGTTAATTTCCTCCGCATGGTCTACGAAATCTTTCAGCCATTCGTGGGGCATCTCTCCGGCTATAGGAGGTGGTTGACATGGATCTCCGGCAAATATTACTTGACATTTCCCGCGAAGGAACTCTACGAACTCCTGCAGGATTTCCAAAGGTACGGTGCAAATCTCATCCCAAAGTATCACCGGAGGTATGTCGTGGATGGCTTCCGGCACCCACTTTTGGCCATTCCAGCGAAAGAAGCTGTGGTACGTTTGAGCGTCGTGGCCCATACCGCAGAGTTCCCTTTCCAAACGGTGCGTTGGCGTTAGCACCTTTATCTTAGGAAAGAGTTCTAACACGCGCGTCGTCTTACCGCTACCTCCCGTACCGTAGAGGTAAGAGAAGCGTTGGTAGGAAATAGGGTCGGCAACTGAAGGTAGAGGCTCTTTGGTAGGCGTTACGGAACCCTGGGTGTGCTCGCCGTGATATTCTACGCGGCCTCTCCAAGCTTTGATCTCTTCGTCTTTGACGCGCCATTGGCCACTTTCCGCTAACTCGTCTTCTGTGTAGAATTCTTTCATCTTTTCTAAGACGTGCGGTTTCACGTACAAAGAATCCGTGGCTACGCGCGGAATGTCTTCTTTGTCGAACCGCAGCAGCATCGCGAGAAGGTTAATGTGCGCGTAGGCTAACATGCTGGCACGCAGATGGTAATACTGTGGTCGATGGTCCTGGTAGTAACACAAAGCATTCCATTTGCGTTCTTTTTGCTCGGCTTCTATGAAATAGTCCCACTTCTCCACGGACACCATGGTTCCTTGGTCATGGGCACGTTTTATGAGGAAACTCAACTCATCTTCGTCTGTTATTAAGCGCCGTTGCATGTGTTTTTCTCCCTCCTTAGCGCCCTGGGTGAATTTACCTATGACAATTCGGGCCGTAGGGTTATGCTCTGGTAACCATTTGGTAAAGGCGCTGTGACAAAGTATGGCTTCATGCGCTGTGTATTTTAAAAGCTTGCGCTCTTCAAAGAACTTCAATAGGGGTATGGGTATCCATTCTTTCTCTTGTAGATGCTTCCCGTACCACGCGTAAATTATGGGATGTAAGTCTTTAGCCAACTTCCAAGACGTTAATCGTACGAATCCAGTTGCTGGGGCGTCGTAGTGACCGTCTAACGAAACGCGGAAGAATTGGGAGTCTGGTTGTCCGTAACGGTCGTAATATTCCTTACAATCCCCTAGACCTTTAAAACTTGCAGGGTAACAGTGTTTCATATCCAGAGACACGTACTCGTCTTCGTCGTACTCCATGTTCCAAAGACCACCGTGACCATGCTCTACACAGGCTTTGGCTATGTCTCCGAACTCTTTTGGGGTAGGTTTCCACCCATTCCTCTTCTTGGCCGCCAAGAAGTCCAAACTACGAGAGCTGAGGACCTCGTCTGAGAAGTCCTCACCAAGGGATTCACATGCACTTTGTATGCGCAGGTGTTCCATTTCCGGTCGGTATAAAGTACCATCTTGGGTCATAAACTGACTTCCCTCCGCGTCCATTAACCATATGGAATTCTCATGAACTAATTCTGTCAATGGTGACTTCTTATAGACCTTTGTCTCCTTCTTTTTAGGAAACCTTAACTCTCTCCATGCGTGTGCGTTGTGCTGATAAATGACTATAGGAGCACCTCTGCCTCCGTATTTGTGCGTTCCTGGGTAAATAAAGCCGTCGGTAATGTCTTTCACGTGTATGCGCCTTTCTAACGCAGTTTCTAACTTCTTGATGTTGTCAATAGTTGCTCCAGCCCTACGAGTAGCATCTTCCCATCTCTGGATGGCTTCTCTTCTTTTTAGGGTAAGTTTACCGCCCCGAGAGGAATCTTCGAAGAACTCTCTTACTAACTTCCCTACGCAGTTGCCGGGATGTCGCATTGGTTTAAGCTTCTTAACGTCTGGTTTCTTAATCTCGTACGCGCCGTAAATTACTACAGTAACCGGGTATGCGACCTCGTAGAACAGTATGTCTATTCCTTCAAGTGCTCCGGGCCTGGTGTCTTTATTCAGCACAAACAGGTTTTGCTTACCTGACGCCCGTATTGGATTGCGCCCCTTTTCTATCATCCACTCACCGTCTAAATACTTTATAAATGTTAACTCCAAACGGTATTCACCTTCAGGCATCAAATTGATTATCCTTTCTGCTCTTTCATATGTCATTGTCTCGTCCGTATCGCCCTCCATAAACGTTGTAAAGGCAAAGTCAGCATCCAGGCGATCCAACACCTGAGTTCTCAGTTTGCGCACAGTTTTATTTCTAATGCTCGTGATGGCGTCCATCTATATGTAAAGGATATCTTAACCTCCATTTACGGTACCCATCAGCAGTAAGGGAATCAGCGCGCGGGTAATACCCGACTCGGACGCCGTTACTTGAGCACGGGGAATATCCGTGCAATTCCGAGGGGCGACCGCGAGTCCCCCTTACTGCTGCTCTATTTCATTAGATAAATAGGGTCACAATCTTATTAATACAAGATTATTAACCTAATTTTCTGATGTTATCAATAATTTCTTATTACACCAATTTTACATAACAAGGCTAAAAAAATTTGAATAAGGATCCATTAATAGAGTTTAGCATTTGAACGGTATTTGATCTAAAAGACTATTTCTGGGTTGAAAAACTTGATAGCTTCTTGACAAAATGCCTTAATATAAGAGGTGAAACGCATGAGAAATTTTAAAAGATTTGGGTGGATTATAGATTTTTTCACCTGAGTCAAACACTGTCGATCAGTTATCTTTCCTTAGTTTCAAATACGCCTCAAAAAGAGCAGACACCTATCATACATACAGTTACTTTGTAGTGACATAACTTAGATATCAGACGAGCGAAGTAAACACAAAGTCTTGCATTTGTTTGCAATAGCACTAATATATTGAGCTGACTGGGTAAAGGGTTCTCAGTGTGCTTTAACACAGGCGGATACCTCCATAAAATAAATTATAAGATATTCGAGATATAACGCGGGCTATGATTGGTTGGCCTACCGTATTTATATCAGAAGACAAAGACACGCTCGCGAAAAGTTGCTGGAGGACTGGGTACGAGATTGGTTCACCTACAATCTCGAGCCCAGAGTTGTTCGGCTTTTTGGTCAGCAGCCTTGCCGATTGAGTCTCTCACTTATTTCTGTCAGGCCGGAAGTATTCCATATAAGGAATGTGCCCACCTAGTCATAGCAGAGATAAGGTTCTTCCGGTGTTGTTGCTGTTGTCTCAATTCAGTTATCGAGATTACATGAATAAAAGTGCGTTCAAGTTGAACCCTAATTTCAAACTCACTTGCGAATAATATTCATTATTTATCACCTTCAAATTTGTATTTTTACATTCTAGTAAGTTGGACGTTATAGTTTTGATATACATAACAAGATAAAGAGACCAAACAAATCCCTGAATTAAAAGTTAAAGAGAATTTGTCAGATTTTTAGAAAATTGACAGAGTCAGATTTGAGTGAGACAGATGATAATGGAAATCATGCCTAAAGATCGTCACTCAACATCTTCTTTTTCTAATACGTTTTCACCGCGTGTGTGCAGCTTGTTAAGCTCAGCTGACATCGACTCATCAAAAAAACTCATCTTTTGAACGCTCGCCACAGGTCTTTGAAGATAATCAGTGCATCACATGACGGATTTTGGCCAATCACGCTCCAGTATTTACCTAGGCATTATCACTTGTAATGAGTTTAAAGTTTTTATGAAAATGAACAGAGTCTGCCACAGATATGAAGGATGTCAAACATTCGAAGGAAAATGAAGCCGGGTAAAAGTCAGACGCTTGGGAAATTTTTAAGTTTTTGAGTCGCAGATCGCTTTAGCCAGATGTCGAGTCCGTACAAACAAACGCTGGTTATTTTTCTGCGGTTTTGTAAGTAAAATTGTTGTTTTTTGCACTGAAAAATTCATGTTTACTCCCATTATGCATAACCAAACATTGCTCAAATGACTTCTCATTTCTTTTTTCTTTCTTTTTAACATTGTAGTTGTAATGAAGGTAGTCTTTGCTGCCCTTCAGAATGACGCCATTCAATTCTCGTCCAACCAAGAAGTTTTCGTCGGTGAAGATGCAATTTTTAAGTGGTCACTTAATGAAAACTTGGCTAATACATTGGCGATGTCAAATTTGGAGTCGTGACAAGACCAGCAAAACACGGTGAACGACTTGACGCGATTTTACTCAGGACTCTCCCTTCGGGGAAAACCAAGTGGAATCGACATTCAAGTTATGTTACAGCGTATGTCAATCGTACTGAAGTGATTCAAAATGCGCTTGCAGAATTCAAAATATCGAATGTTCAACTAAATGATACATCAGAGTACTATTGTACAGTGCGAAAAACCGATGAAACTCAGACAATGATAACTGACTATGTCCAACTCAAAGTAATCGGTAAGTTCTTGTAATTCGCTTTTTGAAAAATGAACTTTTTTTCGTCTGAATTACTTAGTAATTATAAATGACAATCCCTACTTCAAAACTTATGAATAAGACATTCTTTACAAGATTTTTGAGATTTAAGTTCTTGGACAATGAATGATGTTGTTTCCAATGGCAGCGGATGTACAGACGAGCTACTTTTGAAATGTCATTGTCAAAACAAAACAAAAATATGCTCAGAGAAAAAATGAAATAGAAAAAATAGACCTTGCGCTTAATTCGCTGGAAAACTTTATGAAAAATCGTTTTTATTAAATTGAAATATTTCAGTCTTAAGACTAAATGCTGTCTCTAAGATACATTCTAGTTTTGGTCAAATCATCTTTCAAGAAACATTTTAATTTGGAATTCATAATCGCTTTCAAACTTCGTTGTTTATGATCTATGGTTTATGCATTTAGATTTGCAGATAGGTGTTCATTCTTCACTTCATCAGAAGGTATCTTTGAATATTTTCGAAATATTGACGATATTAGCAGCTCCTTAGCAGATAAGTCTGATTAACTTGTTTTGGCTTCCTGTTAAATAACTGCCAAAACTACCATGAAAATAAATCATTTTTTATTTTATTTATTTTTTTCAAAAAAAACCTTTTAGCCCTTACTCTTTGAAAACGAAAGCGTTTTATGAGTGAAATTTCAAAAAAATAAATAAATAAATAAATAAATAAATTAATTTTTTAGAGCAAAGCAAAAAGTAATCAATTTGCAGTTTTCCAGGTGTTAAATCTACTTCGCAACGAAGCATGAATTTTAAACAAATTTAGAACAAAGATTCTGTCTTAAAACAGTATGTCCAATAGATAAGAGCCTTAAAGCCGGAAATGGAAAATGGGAGTCTGAAAGGTGTTGATCTTGGCCGAAATTAGTTTCTTTTTGCTGAATACTGAACTCCGTTGCTTTGTTTATCTTTG